>LSSN01000453.1:37991-59299 GCA_001970855.1 Smittium culicis
TTTTTTTTTTTTTTTTTTTTTTTTTTTTTTTTTACATTTAATATTTTATTGTAAAAAGTACTAAAGTTTAAAAATGTTTTATAATGGAATAAAAGCTTATAAAATCGATGTACTCTATAATTGGCGGAGATGTGTAAATAAGTAAACTCTGCCCTCCAATAATTTAAGTATTTTTATGGCCTCAGAAATGCTATCCAATGGGAATAGCTTTCATGATTATTTTTCCGCCAAAAAAAGTAAAGTAAAAAAGTATTGTGCTGATTTAAAACTTTAATATTATTGAACTAAATCCGTAGAAGCAAATTTTCATTTTAAGCTACTTTCCTGTATAATCTTTTATTTTTTTTAATGACATTAAAAAATTCAATCAAATTAACACAGATAACTCGAAACCATTAATTTTACTGATATAGATTAACTTCACACTATCATCCTCTTTTCCAAAATACATCATATACGACAAGACAGCTCAATAAATCCTTCAATACTGCGTGCTGTCAATAATATGAAATTACCAAAATGTCTTTCCAAGAACTAAATCATAATAATAATGGCCCTCTATCTGGAAAAAGATTTACAACTAGTGGAATACCTATTCCGGAACGGGTAATTTGATTTATTCAGATATGTATACGTTTTTTTCATTTATTAGCAATTAAGAGCAAAATCATTGCCCAATTTTCTAATGAGAAGCAGTTTTTTTAAGTGCATAATTAATTAAATTTTGTATTTAATCTATTCTTTTTATTTTCTTATTGCTTTAGAATACTGTATATGAAAGAATATCTTCATTGGGAGGAGAGTGTGTTGATTTTTATAACAACTCTGTCCATATTCTAATAGCCAATTCTTCTCTTAATTCTGATAAATGCAAGGTAAACTGTCATTCCTTTTATTTTAAACACTCGACAAATATTTAAAATAAAAAAAATCTAAATCCTGATTAATTACATTTTTTAATAATTAAAACAGATTGCTGCATTTATGAAGCGGCCTGTAGTAACAACAGAGTTTCTATCCGAATTTGAAAACACTTACAAAACACTCGTAAGAAGAGCATCCTCAAAAAAATCAAATGTATTTTTAAGTTCAGATGATAATACCTTCTTACAGCCCATAATCAACTGCGAAGAACAGTTTCTTCAGGTAAATTATCTTTATATTATCAAAAATGCGCGGTAATACGTTCTATTCTATTATTCACTAAATTTTTTATTTAAAAAAATTTTACTCAGATAGTAGAAAAACACAAGCTTAGAGTATTTCACGGATGTGAAATCTGTGTTACGGGATTCGATTATGACGAAAGAGAACATATAAAACAGATAGTTAACGACCAGGGTGGAATATATCAGCATAATTTTTATAGAGGATGTACAGTTCTGGTATCAAAAACTACTAGTTCTGCAAAGTTAAACTCGGCAATTAACTGGAATATTCCCATAGTTGAGCTTGACTGGATTCTAGATAGTTTAGTTTTTGGAGGTAAGAATTTAACCACTATCAAATATAATACGCATAATAATCACATCTTTAACATTTCTATCAATACATTTTCCTGATTCTTATTAATCGCTATACTGATTCAATTATTTTTTTAGCCTGTAAAGATTTCTCAAAGTACTACATAAACCTAGAAAACGTCGTCATAAACAAAAATTCCGTCCCATCTTTATCTGCGCACCAGAAATCTGATGGGTTTCCTGAAAAAAAGAACTTTATTTTAGATAAAAAATCTAATAACTCGCAGATGACTCCTAACAGCATTAAAAAAAAAAAGTTTAACGGAGTTACTCCTGATTTAACTAAAAATATCTCGCCATTAGACGATTCTGTTTTTCCAAAAGGCGATATCTTCAGCAAATCTATAGTATGCCTAGATTTCTCTAACCACAATGAATTCGCAATAAAAAAATGGAGCTTATACGTTTCAAAAAATAATGGCGAAATTTACGACTTGTCTAGTACCAGATTATTTTTAAAAACTGTAAACAACTCAAAACCACAAAAAATTTATTTCATCCAAAACGAAGACAGTTTTAACTCTAATAACAATTATCAGTTAAAAAAAATAGCCAAATCTTTAGACAATAACATCAGCACCTTCATTCTCTCAGAAAAATGGCTCATAGAAACTATAAAATTAGGAAAACTAGCTGATACGAGTATTTTTAAATTAAATATAGCTGAAAGTGTTAATCATATACCTAAAGAGCCTCCAAAAAAGATTGATGAAAAGTTAAACAAACCAGAAGATAATGATTCAGACTCTATCTGCGTTAATCATAATATGGTACAACTTGAAAAATCTATATCCTCAGAAATTTTCAAGCCTACTAACCTAAAAAATGATATTTTTCCTTCCTCTGATATGCCAATATTCAGCAAAAATTCGATACTTGTTCCAAAGTCCAATAAAAATCAATCCAAAACTGATATCGCAGCTGATAATAAAATAAGTGATGCTACTTTTGGTAATTTATTTGGATCCTGTTCTACAACTTTCGAAAAAAATCTGTTCAACCCAGATTCTTCATTTAGTAATTCTGAAACAATCCATAAAGCCATTGCTAATCAAAAGTTTACCCCAAAAGTTATCGATTCGACATCAAATTACGTATCAAATACAACTCGCAAGTCACTAAACCCAATTGACATGGAACAAAAATCTAACCTTAAAGAAAAAAAAGGCACAATATTCAGAGGTATTTTATTTCTTTGCTTGGGCTGGTCTAGCAGCGATAAAAATACAATCCAGGACTTAGTCGAAAAGCAAAACGGAATTGTTTTACATCTACCAAAAGATCAGGATGAGTTTGTTAATTGGTTTATCAGCTCACAATCGACCTCTAATCTCAATTTAGATATCAACTCCACCTCAAATAGCGATTTGGAAGATAAATATATGAATAGTATTTCTCAATTGATAAGTACTGTTTTTGATACCTATGAAAAATATGGATGTAGATCACTATACATTTTATCGCCTTTGAAAAGGTACATATTTATAATGTTTTATCTAATTACGTTAGCTATCTAAATAATCTTTTTAACTATTTGTTTTTTTATTAATACCACTTTTATTTCTGCAGCTTTAATGGCTTTGACAAATTTTACCGAGTATGGGAATCAATTACAAATTATAACAAGTTTAGCACAACCCCTATTTGGGTAACTGAGTGTTGGTTAGAACGATGTATTGACAGCTATAAGATATATCACTTCAATCCCAGTAACACATACAATAGCCCATTAAAAAATCAAGAGGAATATTTACCAGAGCAGGTTTTGTTCTACCCGCTTCAAAAGAAACTTGATGAGACTGAAAAAAGTAACTGGTCTTTTAGTATTAGTGGCTATGAAGGCTTAGAACGTGATCATATCGGAAGACTATGCGCATGTCTTGGTTTAAGGTTTAGCGAAGTTTTTAATAAAAAAACAACGCACCTAATTTGTAAGCCCCCTTTTTCAGGACTGAAATATCAAAGGTCCCTAAAATGGAAAACTATTGTAATCGGCGCTGATGCTTTTTACCAGCTTGCAATCAAAGTACTTTTTTATATTTACCTTTATTTTTGTTTGTATTCTTGCTTATACATTTTTTTTTAAAAAAATTTTCTTTAATTAGGGACCAACACCAAGCTACTTTTACAAAACTTCAAACGAACAAATTAAAGTTAAAAGACCCCCAACTTTAACTCCTAAAACATTAAAACTGCCCTTTAAACTCTCTTCCACTAAAAATACATTAAATTCTATCACTGCAAGAGATTTTATTAAGCCTGTTAGCTGGGGAGCTAACAACTTATCTCACCTTGATGACCAGCAAAAAACTGATAATAAAAACAGCCCTACTCACTCTTTATCCAAAATTATTACTTCCAAAAGTGCTAATGATAGTAAAAAAATGATCGAAGCTTCTTATGATAACACGGATCCAGTAACCGACAAGAGTTTATTCGAAAAAAGCTTTAACTCACCTGACACCTTGCCAAAATTTTCAACAGAGCCACTAGAAGAAAATAAATTTAGTATTGACGATGAGTTAAGTACAAATATATCAGGAAACTTAGTTGAAAAAAAAACTGAGCCCAGTATACTACCTCAACTCCCATTATTCTCCCCAATATACAAAATAGATGATGAGCCGATCCAGCTTCTAGACTTTAAAGTCGATTTTGGAGCCAATTTCTTTAGCACAGATATCGATAGACCAACCCCCCAAAATGACCTTAAAAATGACACTGGTATAAGTAATGATAATTACGAATTAATCCAAACAGTAAACAATACAGATCTTATCGACACGCCCACAAATCTACCCAAAAAGAAAAGAAAAAAATCAAGCTCAAATAAAAAGAAAAAAAACTTTGATGATAAACTTGTCAATAACTCGATGCCTGATGGTCATACTGACCTGATCGAACCAGGATCTCTCAGTAATTATAATATGAAAGATGAAGAAACAACTCGAAACGATAAAAATATCTTTGGCGAAGCTGAAGACGCCAGTGGAATTCCAGATGCCAAATACAGTTCTAATAAAATTAAGGTAGTAAAATTCAATACAGATATTGAATCTGAAGTTCTTCAGCTTAATGAAGGCTCAGAATCGCTTTCAGGTTCTACAAAGAAGTCAATTTCTAAACCTAAATACGACAATTTTGATTCTTTCATGGATCCTAACGATGTATTAGTTACCCAAGACAACGCTGGCGACAAAAAATTTGATATAGACTTAGATTCAATACAGGATAATGAATCCCCTTCAAGACTTGGTTATCAGCTAAATGACAGGGTTTCTGAATTTTCAGGTGTTACATTTATCAAGCCTAGCTTAATAAGCCCTCTAGCAGGTCAGCAGTCAATCGTAGGTAGCATGCTCTTTGGAACGCCTGGAATGACACCAATAAGCGCAGTTCTAGATGATAAAATAAATGAGGCAATAGGGAACGCGGAAAAAGGATTTAAGGTTTTTGAACCTCCAGTCTCAGCCCCATCCAACTCTTCTAAATCCAGTCTCGGTAAATTCAGAATCGAAAACTTCAGAACCAACTTTGGTGATATCGACGATGAAACGCCAACCAAAAGCAACAGAAAGACCTTTACAGATTTAGGTTTATCCGATTCTGATGACGAATCATACTCGGCAAACTTCAATGGATTAAAGAGCAAAATATTAGAAGGCCTTTCGATTTGTATATCAACAAGGTTATCCTCAATTAAAGAAGAGTTAACTATGCTCGCAGAAAAATTGGGCGCAACTGTTGTAAATACTTCATTGGCTATTTCGAAATCTGGAATCAGTGCTGGAGTATCGCCAATGGCTACACATTTAATACACTCTTCAAACAAAGAGCGAGATCATCTTAGAGATGTCCGTTGGGCCAAAACAAACAACGTTCACATTGTTTCGCACCATTGGCTATACTCATGCGACCAGTCGAATTACAGGCTAGATGAATCACTTTTTGGGCCGACTTATAACCCGGAAAAACTTCTTCTAATTCCTAGTTCATCTTTGTCCAACTTTGCAGAGCCTGAAATTCAAAAAGATGAAGAAATCCTAATGAGCAGAATTAATCGTGATAAATTTACTAGAAATGTTAATATATCAAATATCAAAAACCAACCAGAAAGCAATATTAGCAGCAAAGACAATAATTTAAATGACTACACGAAACGCGATGGCTCTGTAAACAACAAAATTACACATAAATTCGAAACTCCTGAGTTATCTGCTAAAAAGTCAAAAAGAAAAGCGCTAAGAGTTGATGAGTTTTCTGTAGATATAAGTCATTCTAAGAAACCTCGTTCCAATCAAAAATCCACAACAAATCCAGGCTTTGATGATACACCTAACCATATCATATCAGAAAAGAGGGTACTTGATAATCAAAAATTTTTAAGTGTTATTCCAAATACAGATAGCCAAGATTTTGAATCAGGAAATTTTGAAGTTGGCCCGATTTCTACTCAGCCTGAAATGGACCTAAACTCTTCTAGTAAAAATGGAAAAGGTATTAAAATGCATACATATTTATATATTTTTGTAATATTAGAATTTTTTATTTTCATCCAACATTTAAAAATATATTACTAATAGACACTAGCAACGATCCAAAAGCTGTAAAACTTAAAAAGAAAAGGAAAAATCCAACTAATCCAGTTATAGAGTCTACAAGTAACAAGGAATATAATAGCAGAGAACCTCTTGATGAAGATAGCACAGGATCATCGCATAGACAAGTTGATTTTGCTATTGAGAAGAAGAATAGTCTTGATATTTGGGACAAAAACTTTATTAGCAGCATGGAGAATATTAAAACCCTTCAAAACTTGAATAAGTTCTTACAAGATTTCAAATTAAAAAATATCGAAATGCATGATAATTCTAATCTCGAATTGGAAAAATCCAGCTTTTCTCAAATTAGCGACAATTCAACACCGAGCAACAGCGGATCAGTTAAAAACTCATATGACTCTAGCTCGAAAAAAGCTTCAAATAGTAGCAGCAATAGTGGAGGCAGTAAATCCATGAGCCGCAGTAATCGAAACAATAAACAACGAGTGTTGATAGGCCAATCACAGGCTGGTTTTGTTGGGTACGAAGACCCTGAGTCTATGCTTGAACAAGAAAAGTTACTACGAAATTTAATGTAAATTATCCAATAAAATGAAGCATAACATAGGTCTATAAAATTAAAAATTTCTTGTAAACCTAATTATTTTGCTCTAATCTTGTATTGCTTTTTTTTTTTTATAAATGCATTTATTTTTTTAAATTCATTTTTTTTGCGATTTATAACCATAAAGCTAAATAAAATATCTTTATTAAGCTTAAATACAAGGAAGCTAAACATTTATGGCTGCTAAGTTATTGCGGAAAACGCTTTAATTATAAAATATCTTTTATTTATGTCATTTTCCTTAAAATTCTAAGAGCTAAAAAAAATAGAAACACGAATTTTTGTCTATTGTATTAATTAATATAATTTTTATATATTTAAGAAACAAAAAATTAAAATTAAATCAATAGTTTGAATTTTTCAATATCATTTCTTGTTTCTTCAGGGTCTTGGAGTGATTGGTCGAGATAAAACAAGCACAGACCATTAAAAGATATACCAACACTTGATAAATCAATGTTATGAGCTCCGCTTAAATGATTCTTTCTGCTTTTCTTAAGCTGTGTATTTTTTTTTCCAGAATTAGCTGAACCAGATGATGATGCAGAAGAGCCATTTGATTGGCCTTTCATTGTAAGCATCGATGGGTCATACTTTGAAATCATAGAAAGCAGCATATCCGAGTTAATATGAGACGAATTGATCGATTTAAGCTGGCTAAGCGATATTTTCGAGCCTAAATTGGCGAGGTTAGGTGTATTGACAAATGCAACAAGCTTACCAAGCTGTTGCAAATTTAAAATTCCATCCTTATCAAAATCAAATTTTTCAAAAGTGATTTTGAGTAAATCTATAAGTGAAGAGTGTAAAGCATTTCCGTTTTCTGAAATTAGTGGGAAATCCGATTCAGTTCCATTTATTGAGTCTAATTGGGATTTAACTTGATTGTAAAGTTGGATAATATCGTTGAATATAGAGATTTTGTATTGGGATTGGGTATTGTTAATTTCATTTATACTTAAATTCGATGTGAATTGCTTTGAAATAGATTCGATTTTGTTTTCAGATCTGTCAATGTCCATGTTGATACTATTTAGATTATTTAAATCATTATAAAAAAAGAAAAAATAAGGTCAAAATCACTATCTAATTTTTTATGGAAATCTTTTTAATTAGTAAATGGGATAAATGGATAGAAGAAAATTTCGTTACTTAAGTGCATTATTAGAATGCTCAGTCGAGATACTATTTCCAAGGTTATAAATTTTGCATATTTCCAGACCAATAGATAAAAACTCGAGAGTTTGTTCATTTTTACCTAGAATGTAGCAAATGAATCCTAGTAGATGGAAACATTCAGGCTCCCAAGGGAATTCGTCTATAAATAACAGCGATAACAATGATGTTAGAAATTAAAAATAACGATAATAGTTAACAGAATGATAAAATGGTTGGAAAATTACTCATAACCAGTAATATACTAATTGCGAGATGTTTGAGGTATTCTATAATAGAATTTTGGCTTTCTGTTGCAGAAGAGTCCGAAGAAATTTGGGTCGAATCGATGTTAAAATTAGAGCCGAAATCCAATAATTTTTGTTTTACGTATGATAGCTGCTCAGCTGCTAATTCCATACGATTTCCATTCGCATGATTGGAGCTTGAAGCATTATAAGAATTAGATACTATGGCATGTCTATTCTTATATTTGATGAATGAACTGGAATAAGGCGAACCATTTACAGGGCTAGAAAGTTGGGTATTAGCATGAGCTGATGAGCTTGAGCTTGGAAGATTATACAAAGCGTCTACGGAGTTTGAATTTGAAGGAAAAGAAGCAATTTCATTTACTTGTATTTGGATTCCAGCTTTCTGTAGGAGTTCAAGATATCTTTCGATGTCGCCAAAATCGTCTTTGTATTTTCTAAAATAAAAAAAATCATACAGAATGAATAAAAAGGTGATAATTTAAATTTATAGTGCTCCAAGAGCAATTCAATACCTAAAATTAAAATTATCGTATTGAATTTATTATGCAGTAAATAAATAATTTTTTTAAGCTTATTAAATACCTTTCCCATAGGGACAAAGAGTTGATTTTATTAAAGAAACTTTTTGAAACGCGCAAAAATGTGGTAGTATCTCTGAGAGAGATGTATGAAAATACGCGTGCTAGTATTTCGTTTGGTAGATCTAGTAAACTCATCTTGTATGAAATAAATGAATGATTTGTTGGTGTAAGTTTGAAATAAAATAGTCAAAAAAATGAATTTGATAGCAGTGAGTTTGTTCCAAAAAGATATTCAAACGTTTAATAAGTTTAATTTATATAATATTTCAGTTAGTTAGCCACAGTTTGGTTTTTTTTGAGTAAACTTGCAACTAAAAAAATACTTTTTTCCTCCTAATTAAATCAGTAAAATCGATTAGCCAATAATAACATGATACTAAAATAATTATATTTTTTTCAAACCAATTATATTTTCAGATAAAACAGTACTAAATATTCTGTTTTGTGTATACGCCGAAAAAAAATATCATTTCGGGAGATTCGCTAGTAAATACAGTTTAGAAAAAGTGTATATAGTGAAATTTATGAAATTAGAGAACAACGCTAAATTAGACAAGTTATAACACATCTTATAGTGTACGATATTGTAAAAAGATGAAAAAAACGCTGAACTCAGCTCGTACTTTTAATATTAAAATATAACAGTTTGAACAAAGTTACAAAGTATCAATTAATGTAAAGTATATGAGTTGCATATACGCAAAAAATACGGTGCAAGAATGTGAAATTTATTTTTCAGGAACACTATTAAAGCTTATCTTATTTGTGAAAAAAATAAAAAAGATTATATCTATTTTCTTAGGATGGGAGGAGAAAGAGTGACTATGGGCAAATTTTTATAAGCAGTTTATGCAAGGGATGCGTACATTTGTTCGATTTCTTTGGCGTAGTATTTAGCAGCATCTGCACGCTTTAGCTTCATGGTTGGAGTTAAGATGCTGTTAGTTTCAACGTCGAAAGGTCTGTGGTCTAGAAGGACAGCCTTGAGTCTTTCAAAGCCCTGGAGCTTATTTTGGACGCAGAATTTATCTATTTCAGTTAAAAAGGCTTTATTGACAATGGGGTTCTTGACTAAATTTTCGATTATCAGAGAGCTGGATGAGACATTATTGTCAGCTAATACTTTTTTGGCGAATGGGACAAAGTTTTCTGGATCAGGAACAAATACACCGACAAGCGAGTTTCTATATGAGTTTCCGTGTACGAACGATTGTAGTACAAGCGGGTGCTTAGAAATTATATTTTCTATTTTTTCGGGAGCTACGTATTCGCCTTGAGATAGTTTGAAAATATTTTTTTTGCGGTCAATGATAGAAATGGTTCCGTCTGGGTTGAACTTTGAGATGTCACCAGTCGCAAACCAGCCATCATCGAACAAGCATTCTTTTGTTTTTGCTTCATCTTTGAGATAGCCACTGAATAGTGAGGGGACTCTGACATACAGCTCACCTCTAGGATCAGGTAAGTCAGTGGAGAAGTAGTTCATTTCAGGAACGTCGACGAGCTTGACTTCACAGCCGAGAATAGGGACACCAATGTTACCTGAAGTAAATTCGCCTACACTCTGCAGAGTGGCAATACCGTTATTTTCTGTCATTCCAAATCCTTCAAAAATGTTACAAGAGAGCGAAATTCTTAAAAAGTCCATGACATTGGCTTCTAGCGGAGCACTTCCAGTGATAACGTATTCAATATTCGGGCTCATTGCAGCCTTCATTTTGTTGAATATCAATTTGTCATATTGTTCGTGCTTGAAGCCTTTTCCTTCCTTTAAGTTTTTAATTTTTTCAGCCACAGCCTTTCTTGCAAACTCACCAGTTTGACCAGGTGCATTGATGGAGGAAGCGATAAATGCGTCGTATAGTCTGTTTAAGACTCTTGGAACTCCAGAGAACATCTGTGGTTTAAGTTCTCTACAATCTTCCATCAATGCTACAACATCACCTCTATAGTAACCAATGGATCCTTGAACCAGGGTAACAAAATTTTCAACGTTTCTGTTGTAGCAATGTGCCAATGGGAGATAAGAAAAATATACAACAGGTTTTTTAATATTAAGAGTTTCAGCGACTACTTTGGCGGCAAATGTATACGATTGATGATTTGATACAGCACCCTTGGGATTTCCTGTTGTTCCTGAGGTATAGCAGATGGTGAAGATGTCTGTTGGGGAGGGTGGGAAATGAGGAATAGGGTTTTCAATACCAATATTTTCGACCTGGTTAATATCGTAAAGGCCGATATTTTTAGCTTTAGCCCATTGTTTGAGAATATCGATAGAATCTACGTTATATTTTGAGGGTTTAAAAGGGCCCTTTGGAGTTACTTCAAGAGGATCAAGGGAAATAATGTTTCTGAGATTTGGGATTCTATCAGCTAAGCGGAGAATGTTAGAAATTTTATCTATGGAGCAAAATATCATAGGCGTTTCGCTGTGGTTGATAATATACTCAGTAGCTTCTTCTCCTAGCGTGTCGTATAGTGTTACAGTGTACATAGATTGAGTAAAGCAGGCTTTTTCGGCAATTCCCCATTCAGGCCTATTATTGGAGTACATTGCAACTGGGAAATTTCTTTGAATGGGACCATCCGGCTTTCCTAAGCTTTTTTGATTGATATGGACTATACCGCAACCCAGGTTAGTTATTCTGGTTGCAGCTTGAGCGTAAGTGATGAATTCGTAAGGGCCATATGTGCCGGTTTTAGGGTCGTATGGTCGATGACCTAGGTATTGGCTATTTGGAGCCAGCTTGACAGAATTCCAAAAGATTTGATATGCGGTATTTATGTGTGGGAGATAATTCATATCCAAGTTGTCTACATTCTTAGGATTTCTCAAAATATGAGAGCTCCCTGGCTTTTTGGAGTTTGGTACAATGTATGACTTCATAATTCTTTCCCAAAAAAAAAAAAAACGATTATAATTATAAGGATAGATTAGAGTACAATATAAAAATTAGGGATTTCATAAAGACAATCGGATATTCGTGGAAATATATAGTTTTTTCGAGACTCTAAACTTGGTAAGATTTTTTTTAAAAATTATGATAAAACCAATTTTATTAAATTTGTAGGGGGTAAATTATAATGCTTGGAGGGCGTTAGTTTGTCGGTGCGGGAGGAGGGGTAGAGGGATTTGAGCTAAACAGCCATAGCGACACGGAAGATAATTTACGCACTTGCATGAATTCAAACAATCTCTGTCATAGCTAATTGTAAGTATAATTTAACTCTAACCTACTAATTGCTGAAATTAAAGATCTGTAGAATATTGAAATGTTTGGCTCTTTTTTTTTTTAGTTTTTACACAGGTATAGTTTTTTGGCTTTAACAAATTCATGATTTTCTCTCTCTTGGCCACTAAAAAATCCACCTTAATTATAGCAGTTTGAATAAAGCTATTGTTCCTACGGCGATAATTATTACCAAACTGAAAAATGGCTAATAATTAATGATAGTTACTCAGAGCAATAGATTTATCCCAAACAAGTTGAGACTAAGCGCTGATTTGTATTTTTTTTGCGGAAAATTTGTTACTTGACTGCAGTAAGTGTTCATAAAGAAAAATTCGAGATTATAGCAAAATAGTCATCTAATTGGCCAGTATCAACAATAAGTTTGACTTTTTTATAAGATTGCTTTCTAGCTGGGGTTTGATTCGAGCTGAAAATTTAATTAATGTTTAAACTACAGTTAGTAAAAATGCTAATTTGTAACAGATTACAAACCAAAGCATCTAAATTCCCCTATATAAAAAACACCCAAAACAAACAAAAAAAATTTCTGTTTCATATCTTCAATATTGGATATTTTTTATATGGTTCTCTAAAATCTGAAGCTTATTCGGTGGAAACTAAACAAAATACATTCATCATACACTGCAAACGACATTTAAATCCAGAAAACAAATACTTCAATACTCGCTTTTGCTATATAAATATCAATTAATAGATATTTTGTATTTTTTAGCCATACTACAAAATCAACGTTTAACCCTTTCCCGGGCAGAAAACTAATTTTGGTCTACCAAATAATGTCAAAAGTGTTTAATTATTATAGTTTAATTCCAAGACCCAAATAACTATTGGCTTATTGTAAAATTACAGCAAATAACTAATATGATTATAAATATTAAACGAATCATGAATTTAATTTATTTAAAGAGTGTTGGACAGAAAACTGCTAAAGCATACGCTTTTTCTAAAATTAAAGCTCTGTCTTTTTTATAATAGTCACTCTGCTTGGTTCCGATCTGCGTCCGGCATAATTATCAGGAATTCTCAATGGTATAATTATAATCCGAAAATATTGTAAATACCTTACTTTTTTTTTCAAACTCTCCTTTGAAAAATTTCTGGTTACGATTTAATTAACTATATTAAAATGTTACTAAATAACTATAAAGTTAAAAACTGATTACAGGGGGTATACTGCGCGAATATGGACACCAAGCACTTTATACCCAACTTCATTGCAAAAAAAGCTATTGGCTTTTTAACTTATTAGTGTAGCGAAACCTTCTTTACACAAATGCTTATAATTCAGTATCATATTATCTAAGATTTGAAAATTTTATCAAGATTAATTTACAAACCTTAAGATGTTTCTATATTATAATCTAAAATAACTACATATAAAGTGAATATTATGGTATAAAATCCCACAACGATAATTTAAATTATTCAAGAATCAAGCCACATAAAAAAACTAAACAAAAAAATCATTGGATTTGACTAAATAATTTCAAAAATCTAAAGCATCACTAAAGCATTGGTGATGCCTCACAGAATAATTATATATTTATACTGATCTTCTTTCACTCAACTTAGACTTGACTCTAAGAATCTTGGCAACAGGCTTCATCCATCTCCATAGATATAAAAATACAAAAAAGTATTGTTCAGTTGATATATATAAGATTATTAGTCGACTAATGGGAAAATTTTTTTTTTGGTAGTATTGTAATAGGAAATAATCGTTATTTAGTTTAGTCTAACATTAAAAGACTTGAATAGAAAATTGACTATTTATACGAAGCTATAATACATAAATCTTTTAATTTATCTCTGAAATTATTCCAAGCTTAAGCCGAGGTTAATTTTAAAGTATATTTAAATTGAATAGTTTAATAAATAAGTGAATAGCACTACTAATTAAAATTCCATTTCAATCTAAATGAATTATTATATACTCTATCACTGAATTTCACATATAAATACTGAGAATAGTCATAAATTATTATAATTTTACGATTTAAAAAAAAAGTGATTATAGGGTAATTATATTGTATTAATAATTTTTAAGGCATATTAAGTTTAAAAAATTTTTAGGCTCATTAAATATAAAAAATTTTTTGGCAACTTAAATAAGCTATCTTACTATATATCAATTACAAACCATTTGTGTATGACTAAAACTATCATACATCATCTTAATGGATAAAGAGCGAGAAATGAGAATTTTTAAATCACATATATTGTCTTGTAAGATCTTAGCTGTGCTACTCATAAAACGTTATCTTAATATATCCTAATTCTATTTTCAAGCTTTGGATTTTATGGTCGTGTGTTTGTGTTAACTTCACTTTGTAAATCTGCTTTTTTTTTTTACTGCGCATTATTAAAAGAAATGATTTGTCAATAACCAGCCAAAATATAAATTTAATTAGGCCTGATCGTTTATATGTTTTAATTTTTATTCTTCTTTTAAATTACGTCAAAAACTAATATGACCATTGTAAACTGTTTTTGCGCATATCATACCTGTCTTTATATAATTCATTTATACCTAATTGCACAATAATAATACAGCGACTAAACGAAAAGTAAAAGAGATTAAGTATTAACTCAAATTTACCTAAAAAGCCTCAAACATACAATATCTCTAATATCGCTTCGATATAACTCTTTTAAATCCAAAGAATAATTTCTCAAAATATAATAACATACTCTAATATAACTTCCAACAATGGGGGTAGCAGGACTGTGGAAAATAGTCAATGACGACTTAAAACCCATACGGTTAGAAGTTTTAGAGGGTAAACGACTGGCAATTGACGCTTCAATATGGATTCATCAATTCGTAAAAGCGATGAGAGATAAATCGGGGATCGAAATAGAAAATGGACATATTTCTGGATTCTTTAAAAGAATATGTAAACTTTTGCATTATGGAATTCTTCCTATTTTCGTATTTGACGGCGCTCCACCCAAAATTAAGAAAAATACAATGGCTCAAAGAAGGTCAAGGCAAAACGATCAAGAGAGAAGAATAAAAATCGCCGCTGGAAAGCTTTTATCCTCAAAGTTAAAGTCGCATATATTAAAAGATGTCATTCAAAGTAGCATTGTGAATAAAAATAAAGATTTTGATGGCACATCGCCCGAACCCTCTAAAAATATTATAAAAAAGCTTACCCCAAACAGCGGAGGTAAGCGTACAAGAGATGAATACGAACTTCCTGGTGTAGATCTCAACCAAGAGCATGGTTCAATTATTGGCCAAATAAAAGGAAACTCTCCAGACATTAGATTGCCGACCTTAGAAGAAGCAGAAGCTTCTAATTTCTGGGGTAAAATCATATCTGATCGTAAAACTATAAGCGGCTATGAGACAGGAATCTTTGATTTTGATGGCGATGACTCAAATCTCCAGAGCTCTTCAAATCAGTCCAACCTCGATAGAATTAATAAATCTTCGGAAATTGATAATATTCTTAAAAGCATAGATATAGACAGCTCTGAATTTCTCGAACTCCCTCATGACATCCAATATGCTATTTTAAAAGAGCTTAAAGATCATTCGCGTCAAACTTCATTTAAAAGACTCAAATCCATGGTTGAAAACTCTAAAACAGCTATGGATTTTTCCCAAATGCAATTAGAAAACTTAATGAAGCGTAACAAATTCATGCAAGGCTATATGGGAGTTTCAGGCGCTAAACATAGGATAATGTCCACAAAGCCTGTTGATGGAGTCAAAGTCAGCTCTGTCGCTTCTCAAAGAGATGTGCAATATATTCTTATTAGAAGCGAAGGACCTACAGGCGGTTGGAAGCTAGGTGCCCCAAATGCAAAAATTGATGAATACGACTCAAATGAATCTAGCCCTAGCAATAATAATAGGATCGACTTGACTCATTATTCTGACGATGAATCTAAGAATGATAAAATATTCGATTTTTTATCCCCTTCCCTGAAAAAAAACAGAAATTACCAACATCACACTGAATTATTAAACCTAGATAGCTCTGTAAATAAAAACGCCAATAGTTATACAATAGATAATACCGCTTCTACTATACAAGATTCAAACACTATGACTATAAGTTCTAGTGATAGCGATGATTTTGAGGATGTCAAGCTACCTCTAGATAATCAAGAACTTTTAAGCAGTAACGAAACTAATAAAACCTTTACATTATCAAACACCTCATCAAAAATGCCTATTTTTAAAATCCCTCAATCTAGAAAACCTGAAATTAAAAGTATTAGTCCTAAAAATTCCCAATCATCACAGAATGACAGCCCAACTACTATGAAAAGTAAAACCATACTACAAGACTCGTTTTTTGGCTCAAGCAGCAGTGATTTAGATGACTCTGATATTGACTCTGGCTCTATGAATAGTTTCTTCTTTGATGAACTTATGGCTGAAAAATCTTCTGAGAATACTCCTGAAAATATTATTCCAATCTCTAAATCGATAGAAAGTAGCACAGAAAAGACAGGAAAAATTAACTTGATGAAAAAATTGATAAATAATACTCACTTAATTCCCAAAAAAAATAACATTATTGCTGCTTCGTCCTGCAAGTCTGGCTCAATATTTGAAGAATCTGACAACGAGGAGGACACTGAAAACATATATGAAAATAGCACTACCATAGAGTCTATCCCATCCATTCCAGATTCCAAGTTTATTCAAGGCAGCGCAAACTCATCAAAGATAAACCCTGCTATTAATTTAGATATCCCATCAGAAACGAAATCAGAATATTCAAGTATCGAAAAACCGCCAACTACATTTTCAATTGACAAGCCCAAAGCATCACCGAATGTTACTGCCCAAGATATTGATGACGCACTCGATAGCAGTACCATAGATCTGACATCTCAGCCTCTCGAAGTAATTGAAAAGGAGATTCAATTTAACAATGGTGTTGACCAATTTAAATATAATGAAGACAAAACTCACGGAAATATAAATATTGTAAATCCAGTTGAAATAAAAGAAAATTCTATTAAAATATTAAAGCCTAAAATCGCCCATACATTACTAAGCTCTAATGACATAGATCTGAATTTAGATTCCCCAAACACTAAGAATAACGATCTCATTGGAGCTAATTCTAACAATTCGATTTTAATCTCTAAGCTTAAAACTCCAATTGATATAAAGCCAACAGAATCTATACTTGTAACTGAAACTAAAACGGAACAAAATACTATACCATTAGAAAATTCTTCAAAGTATAATGATAAACCTGAGGAAAATGCTAATAATTTTGATATCAATAACAGTGAAGATTTTAAATCTATTAAGCTTGAAAATCGCGAAGCTCTCACCCCAATTAGCGCGTTAGAGGATAAAGATTCTCAAGCAAGGAGAGGAGCTGCTAGTGAAGACCATAAAAACAAAGTCATGACTCCTTCAAGTAAAACTTTGCCTGAAATACGAAGTGTAAATAGTGACCCAAATAGCATTATCAAAACACCCAATTCAAATCCTGGAGATAACTATACCCCTAGCAAGAAATATGTTTTTTCCCCTTTTAGCCCATCTAGTGTTGAATCATTACTGAGTGAGAACTCGATTGAAAAAAAGGATTTTTTATTTCCTTCAAGACCAAACAATTCAATTTCAGATATTTCGCCAAGTACATCATTGATATCAAAATTTAAAAGCGTACATGGAGATTTGAGCAAACAAATTGAGGAAAATAATAGGACTCTATATCAAGCACGAAGGGATGCAGCTGTGTCTATAACAGATACTATTTTGGATGATATAAGGACCTTACTTGGAATTTTTAAAATCCCTTATTTAACTGCTCCAGAAGAAGCTGAATCGAGTTGTGCAATACTTGAGATAAAAGGACATGTTGATGGAGTTGTAACAGATGACAGTGATGTACTTTTATTTGGTGCAAAAAATGTATATAGGAACTTTTTTAATCAAGAAAAAACTGTAATGAAGTACGAATATAATGGGTTTAGTAGAACTCGTCTCATATTTTACAGCTACTTTCTAGGAAGCGATTATACTATAGGTGTAAATGGAATTGGTCCAACAACAGTTTCTGTAATTTACTCGTTTTTTGGCACGTTTCGTGATGCATTTAGAATGAGCGACAAAAAGGTGACAAATATCGGCGAAGTCGATGTACCAGATAAGTTTAAAAGCTTGGACCTGGATAAAATCTTGTTTAGTGATGATCCTGATGAAAATGAAACAAAATCTGAGTTGCTTGTCACTTTATTGAGCCACTTTTATAAATTTTCCAAAATGTCAAAAGAGTCCAATTTAGTTGTGTATAAAGGTGCACCTAAGACCCTGGCTAAACTAGCCGCCTTAGCTAATAAAATCGAGTTCCCTCCTGGATTTCCTGATATCAAAATTTCTCAGGCTTATTATAACCCATCTGTTATAGAAGTAAAGCAAAAAAAAACCTTTTCTGGAAATTTTTTTAAAAACAAAAATCTTTCAAAAGGCTCTGAACACTTGAACACTTTGACTAGTGGCGATCAGCAGGTTTTCGAAAACTTCGAGTGGGGAGTTCCGGATCTTGACTTGATTCAAACGTATATGTTTGAGAAGGTTGATATGGGTTTGGAAAAAGTTGAGAAAGCAGTTTTACCGATTGTAAAGAAGATAATTGACAGAAAGCAAGGTGCGAACGGAATGTCAAAATCCAACACCAAACTGTTTAACAAAAATATGGGTAAGAAAACATTATTCGGCAACTCCTCCTTTAACATAAACAATTCGCTATTTGGATCAAGTCAAAGCTCTAGCGCTAATAGTAGTGGTAGTGGAACTAATAGAAATGGACCATTAAGTCAAAATAGCGAAAATACAGGTGATAACCCAAAATCAAAAAACAATACTCCATCCTGGTTTTTATAGATTCTTTTCTTTTTTAAAAAAAAAAATTGTAATTTAGTTATATTTAATGGTATGAAAAATTTAAGCATAGACTTGTATATTATTTTTTTTTATTGACATATGCATTTTTTGGATTTACTTGTTTCTTTATTTAAAAAATATAATATATTAATGGCTGTATAATAAGTACGGAATGAGTAATAAATTTTTTTTGTTATAAGAAATAAAATTATTTTTTAACTCGCGCTTTTATAATCAACAAAAGGGAAAATTGGCGTATATTTTCTCTATAGAAAAGGCGATTGTGGCAGCAGCGAAAATCCATGTTTCTATAATATGCCTATACTTATTGTCCATACTTCTTTCTTGAAAGTGCGGGTGGAAGGCTGGCATATGCGTGAGTGATCGGCCTTTCAAAGATAGCTAACTGATTATATCCTATTATTCCAGCTCCCAGAATGTTGTTGTAGCGTCTGGTATACGAGAAGTTGGGAAATTCATCTTTAGATACTGCACCAGCATTCAATAGGTCTAGGATAGCTTGTTTACTTATCTCTGATTGGGTCTTTTCCCTACCAAAAACACCAGATCGTGAAAGTTTGGTTGCGGGAATAGCATCATCGCTAGTTTTGGACTGCTTTGTGTGCTTTTTAGCATTGTATACTTTGAGGATTTTTGTCAGGGTTTCAGAATATTTAGATTCAAAAGAAAATGGATCAGTAATCAGTGATTTTTCATTGGATTTTTTACTACTTTTGGTAATGATGTTGTCCATCTCGTCACTTTCGACATGATCATCAGACATTTCACAATCCATTTCTTCTTCAATCTCGTACAAATTTGAATTATTTTTGAGAGGCTTTAATGATGTGTAATTAGCAGAATCAATATCGGATTCTGTTTCTAAGGCTTTGTCAATAATCTTGTTTTGTGATGCGATACGAGTTTCAGCGTCGTAAATAATACTATCGTCTTTAGAAAGGTTATTGTTAGTATCAATGCGGCAAATAAAATGTGTACCATACGCGTACAAAATTCCAGGCTCTCCAGGTGATGAGAGGATCTTGTGTAAGACATAGAATGCCTTAGTGAAAAATTGTGGGAATTTACTTGGAGGGTTTTGGTTGGACCATTCTGCCATTTTCCTTTTTCCTATATCCCACAAATAGATTTCATGCGAAGAATAAGCGATGGCTGCTAAGACACGAGATTTTTTTGAAATGACAATAGCAGTCGAAATTGGTGTACTTCTTCGGTCTTTAGCTAATACTGGTATCTCACTGTGTATTGATAAGCTTTCCAAGTCGGTAACAACAATATGACCAGCTGTATCTGTTGAGACTACGAATTTAGAGTCTGGGCAAGAAGATATTGTGTTGATTGAACAAAACAACTTCTTGCGGAGGGTGATATTCTTTTTCAAACAAACATGTATGTTATCTTTAGATACAGACTTTGCATAGCTTGAATTTTGCAACTCTGGGTCAAGATCCAATCGGTGCTGAACATTTATCATTGAAACTGAGAATAAAAAGTTATCTAATTCATTAATAGCGTTGGGATTTATTATCTCATCAATTTTAATAAAGTAGAGTATAAGCTCCGAAGTAGCAACGACTAAATATTTGTTATTTTTAGTGAAGTGAAGTTGTGTTGCAAAGTTAGGAACTTTATCGACATCACTAAGGAATTTTGGCGGGATTTCAAAGAAGTGAGGAACTTTTTTAACAAAAGTCGTTTCCTGGCTATTTTGATCTCCAATTACCCTGAATAACTTTAATTTCTCATTGTCAGAAAATGCTATCCATCTTCCATTTGGTGAAATAGCGCTGGATGCGATACTACTTGATTTCTAAATAAAAGTAAATATAAATTGGTTGGAGTAAATTTGTCATTTTGATTTATGAAGCGAAAATATAGATTAGATTATCAAAGTACCAAATAATAAAAAAGTATAAGATGCAACATGGAAACTTACTGTTGGTCTTAATGAGATTAAAAATTTAGAACCAGACTCAGGGGTAACAGTGGTACCGCTGTCGATGGATCTAATTAGATTAGTACTATTTTGAGCCAAAGATCCGATTTTCCATAGCTTAAGTTCGTCGTTAGTTCGCATTAAGGCTAAGCGATTTTCGTCAGAGAATGAAATAACGCCATTTTGTGGAGGGAAAAAGGGTAATATTGTCTTTGGTTTTTTTTCGATTATTTGGCTTTCAAATGTCATCAATTCGCCTGAAACTCCACCGGTGATAGTAATGGGCCTATGGTAGAAATCTTGAAACGAAATAGCTCTAATATCAAAAAGACTAGAGGTACTCTTTGAAACTTCAACCCACTTATTGTATGATGGTTCATAATAACCATTGTCATTCTTAGATTTGCGAGAGTTAGATCGTGGGTTTAAGTTTTTAAGCTGAACTATTTTACCACCAACTCCTGAGGCGAAAATAGTGTTATTATGCTATAAGTTACAATTTGAAATAATTATATGTTAATAG
>LSSN01000457.1:9532-26852 GCA_001970855.1 Smittium culicis
CATGTGGTACAGAGTACAGAATAAAACGAGCGACCGGTTCTTACCAGCTTCGATCAGCATTGAGTCCAATTTTTTGCTATTAAATTCTTACTAATCCCAGTTGGGATGAGCTGGAAAACTTCTTTGGGGGGGGGGGGTCTAAAAAACCTTTAATCCAGCTCCGCGCCGGCGCCACTTATCAAATATATGAGCTGGAAACAGCCAAATTTTTGGACAACATTCGTGTTGCCAGAACACTTATAATAGAAAGTATAAGTGATTTACCATCCCCCTTTGACCAATACCCAGTGGTTATGAAGCCGATAGAGCGTCGAAGGGGAGTCAGGTGAAAACTTTTTTGAAAAAAATTTTACTTTTTTTACTTTTTTTATAATTTTTATAAATTTTATAAATTTTACATTATTTTACATTATTTTACATTAGTTTTCATTTATTTTTAAATAAATCTTCCTGAGGAAAACAAAAAAAATTAGCTATTACATCAACGGCAAAAAACAAGCAAAATAAATAAGCTACTCCTCTGAGTCAAAGTATGTTTGATTTCGATAATACTTTATTAAAATAATGAATTTTATTCTGCGTTTATTTTTAAGGTTGAATGGACTCGAAAATTGAGAAAGAATTACTGTATGAGTTGATAAAATTCCTGGAGCAGGAGAGTGGAGGTCCTTGAAGCGGATTATGAATTCCTTTTATACTGTGACCCGAAGTAATCGGCTGTCAGATATTTCGTATCATGCATATTTGAAAATAGCTATCGTCCCCCTACTTATTGACCTTTTTAGGTGACTTTCGTGATCCTCCTCCGCGATAATTTGGCTATATCTCGAATTTTTTGCTTGAAATGGCATCAGTGAGGCTTTCAGAAGAGATTCTGGGAGCCATAAAAGTAATGCTGCTTCTAGTATTCTTGTGGATCAAGCACTTTTGGAGCTTACGAAATTGCATATCACGCTGCCGTTTACCTCCAGTTTCATTAAAATGAAGGTAATTAACGCCTCTTATTCTATAAGTGGTTTGATTTCAGATGCAATCTATTTTTGAGCTTATCTGATAGTTAAGTAACCTATTGATATATATTATCATCGCATGAGTTACCGTAACCGGGATATTAGAAACTGTAATATCATATTTCTGGGAAAACGGTTTCACGATCTTTTGAAATATTGGTTCCTGGGTTATCTTGAATCATATGGAACAAGTAGTAATCGATTATTTAGGCCTCTTATACCAGAACATTTTTTCTTCATTGCACTCGTTGCGGCATCTTTCAACAGCGAAGGACTATAGTTCATAGACCTAGCGCTGCAGTAAAAGTGTATAGCAAACTTATTTTCTTAATAAGTCATATGTGACAAAAGAAGTTTTCAACAACCAAACGTAGCGCATCTTTAAGCTCAAGATGTACCGTTAATTCTATCACTGGAATCCACGTTGTGACGTATGAATCATCAAGATATTTGTTTCTCTCATTTTGACGCAGAAGTTTTTGCATCTGTTTGCTAGGCTGTCTGACTTAGTTTTGACTTGTGGTACTTTGTTTGTTTACTTGATCCAACGTTTGATAGTTGGATAAAATAAAACTTCATATTCTTTGAGTATTAAATTCTAAAGTTGATAATTTTTATGCTACCAGAGAGCATTTACGAAAGAAAAGATAATAATGATAACGATAGCGTGTAATTTACAATTTATACAGTTAAAAAAATTATTAGTTCATTTTAATCTATTTTTTTTTGTATTGTAATTTTCGGATTAGCTTTATCCGATTGGATAATAATACTTAATTTGTTTCCTCTCTTATGTATAAAAAAATGAAAGCTGTAGTTGTTAAGAAATTCTCATTTAGATATATAATTTTATAATTACATGATTTGTACTTTAGTCATTTTTATATGAAAACAGCTAGTCATGTAAAATAGCTTCAGTGATTTAAACTCATTTTAATTAATTAATTTTAAGCTATATTATAAAAAATTTAAATAATGTCTGAAAAATATTAATTGAAGCATCTTATAAGTATTCATATATTTTAATTTATTGAAATCAAAGGTTTAAAAGGAATGAGAATAAGTTTTATAAACCAAAAAATATTATTTAATATGCATATAATTAAATGATGTAAATATAAAAAATTTTATATTTTAGGGCCATTCTTAATATTGTAAATATAAATGATATATAATAGTTGGATCTTTTTATGCCAGAAATTATTTCTATTCAAATACAAATTTTTTAGCAAAACACAACATTTGACGCATATAAGAATTTTTTTCTGCGTCAGGAGGGTTTATGATCCAAAAAAAAAAAAATTCTGTACATAAAATTTAACTATCTGTATTTAAAAGTAAAAAAATAACCAATATCAAATTTAATAATTTAAAAAACCATGAACAAACTCCGCATGCGATGTAGCACGCAAATGCGCGATAACATCAAAACCAATAGTATATATAAAGCGAAATTATAACTGTAAGTAAATATATGCGCAAGAAAATAATAATAAAGTTAATAAAACACTTAAATTATATAAAAAAAAGCTGTTTTAGTTTTATAAAACTAGAAGAATATCCGGCAATCGATATAGAAAACATAGAATTATCGTTGATTTCTCGTATTGTTGGCATTACTTATAAACCGACTGGAAGTGCCGATTCCTCGTCGAGAACGCCTCGATGAAAAAGTTTCTTTAAACATTTCTTCTAAAACTTGACGAGCCAAACTTTTTTTATTAACATTGCCTGTATTATTGATTTCGAAAATCACATTATTTTGGTATTGTGAAGCAGGTATTATATTTACGCCTGTATTCGAGACTAAATTAGGATTTCGGATTGAAATATCAATTTCTGATCCATTTTCTAAGGAGCTATCTTTCAACTGGCGCAGGTCATACCTGCAATTTGGGCATGAGCCGGAACGTGTGGTTAGCCAATTATCTAAGCATTCTTTATGAAATCTATGCAAGCATGGGATTTCTCGTATTTTATCACCTATATTGATAGCTTCAAAGCAAATTAGACATTCAGATCCGTTGGTTTCATTTATTTTTGAGTTATTTCGAATAGATTCATTTTGAATTTTATTTGTGGGTGTTGGATCAAATATTTTGCCCTTTTCTTGTGACAAAGAGTTTGATGAAATATTAGAATGTGATTTTATTATTTTTTGTTTGTCTTTGGAATCTTTATCAGCCTCATTTTCTGATTCTTTTGTGCTCGACTCATTATCTATAGGATTTTGACTTATTGAAGTAGACTTTCCATCGTCTTTTTTACTGGATCGAGCCATTTTTTCTGTAAATTCTACTACTGAATAAAGTTTAATCTCCTCTTCGGTTAAAAACTTCCTTTCTTTTGATACTTCACTAGACCTTATATTTTGAGCTTGATTAGGTCTTAAAGCAAGAGGTATCTGAGCTGCTTCTGCATTTTTAGCTTTAACTCTTCTGTAGGCCCTAAATGCACTAATAAAAGTGACTAGTACTAAAAAAGGCAATAATGAAAAGCCAAAGTGATATTGATCAGTAAATATCAAATAAATATTTTTGATTTATGCTAAATGAAATGACTGTTATGCTTACGTATAAAACAACACAAAACTATTATCAAGACTCCCGGGTTGAATTTATTAAAATCTAAAAAATTTTTATTGTTTGAATTAGAAGTTATATATAATAAGCAAAACGAAATTAAGAAATCATGGGTACCTCCAGAAAAGATAGCTGCTCTTAACTTAGGATTTAGATTTGATACAGTAGAATCGTATGTTTGCGAAGAGATCAGCGCTAATTCCGAGCTTTTTACGCTATTTATTATATCAATTGCTAGTTGTGGGCTGGGATGTGGTGCCATTTTTCAGTGTAGAGAATTGGGGCGAGGTTTAGCTGAGAGATGTTCTAGAGTTTGTAATTTTAATAGTGTAGAGACCAAAGGTAGGTATATCTAATGCTGGCTTATAGAGCTTCCAGATCGGACTTTAAATATACTTTCATTCAGTCAAATTTATGCCCGCCTATTGTCGCGAATATTATTGCCATAACCGTATATTGAAGGGATATTTTAAAAATCATCAGAATAATTAGTTATCTACAATTTTTATGATCTGTTATTTCCCAACAAAATTTCAAGGGAGTCTGAAATCCGTAAGTATAAAATAGAGAGAAATTGATTTATTAGAGTTGAAGCTTTTTTCTTCGGCGTAATTTAATAGCTGAGAAATGAGACTGTTTGCTATTGTGTAAAAAAATACTTGAGCGTCATTGGACAGTTGGTTTACTGTTGGTCATGGGCTTATTTTGAAATCTATATTACCTAAAGCTTTTTGCTTTTTATTTCAGGCATTTATTGGTACGATAAAGTACTAAAATCAGCTTAAAAATGTAGCAGATTATGATAAATAATAGATACCGAGCAAGCCATAAAAACTCTACCACAACGGTACAAACAATTAAACTATTTGGTACACTGATTGCGTGCTTAATATAATTTTTAAATCTACCAATCATAATTTTTCTTTCTTCTTTCCCAAGTAAACATTATCTTCCTTAACCCTTTCCGGGGCAAACACTCTTAAACTTACTTAAAAATTGTAATTGGTTAAACTATATTATATTTATTCATTATTGGACACTTATAATTTAACAGCCAATAAATTTTTACTATACTAAGTTTATTTATCATGTTGTCGTTTGGTTGGATAATTTTGGTAGTTCAAAAAAAGCCAACCACCCCTGAAAGGGTTAAATTAGGTTAAATTAAATTACTAATCTGAAGCTATTTTTTTCAGGGGGTAACATTAGCACTTTCAGCAACAGGTAAGTAGTAACCAACAATTATTCTATTTGTAGATTTATGAGGCAGAATGACATTTATTAAATAGTCGATTCAGCCATGTATTTATTTCCATAAATGAAGATAATTTGTTATTTTATATAGTTTTTATTATTAATTATTATGTTATTACAAAATTCAAGGATATCGATGTTTCACTATTTTACCATCGAAAATATATCTGGGATAATCTTTTGAAGAGCGGAACGTTTTTAGGCTAATACTTCGTTGGCTTCAAATTTTATTTGGTGTTTAAATTCTATTAGAATCTATTATCAAATGGATTTAGTTGTTTACCCAACAATTACATCTAATTATTTTTAAAAATTAAATCTTTCGGAGTAAAAAAGCTCGCCTTGTCCTAAGAGTTTCCTATATGGAAGATTCTGCATCAAGAGAGCACTTTGTTGCTGTTCAATGTTATTGGCTTGGGCATTCAATGATTGCAAACATTATTGTCGAAATTGGAAACGTATTTCGGTTTTTCTATTTATTTATCTAATTATCTAGTTATGAAATTTTCATTTGTTATAAAAAAAATTATTACTCATTGGCTATCAATTTTTTATGCGATTTTATAAACTGTAACTCTACACAGTAAAATGACTGCTTCATAAAGAGTCTTCCATTTGGGAGATTCTGAACGAAGAGAGCACTTTGTTGCAGTTTAATGTTATTGGCCTATATAATCGCTTTTTGTAAGTATTATTGGCGGAGCAAAAAAGGCATTTTGATTTTTCTATTTCTTCGTTTTAATATAAAATTTTTATTTGCTAAAAATGTAGATTATTCCATTCATTGGTCAATTATTTTTTATGAGATTTTATATACTGAAACTCTTTACACTATAAAATGGCCTCTTCATAAAGAATCACCCATTTGGGAAATTATTTAGAGAAGCGAAACTTTTTTTTATTAACCCTTTCCCGTGCGGTAGACAGTTTTTGATAAACCAAATCTAGCCAATTATGCTTTGTTAAAATACTTTAATTACGAGGCCTCAGGAAGTATTCGTTTGTTGTATTATAACAGTCAATAATAAAATTACTAATAAATCATAAACAAATAAATAATTTTTTTTTTTTTTTAAAAGTGTTGGACGGGAAAGGGTTAAAATAAAATTAACATCTTGTATGAAATTTATTGGCCTTTTAAATTTATTAAAATAGTTTTTTCTCTCTTGAAAATATAAAAATTTCACTATTAGGTTTGGGAAATATCTTATATTATTTGTAGGCATTACTTTGCCGTAGTTTGGAAATTTGTTACAAATATTTACCTAATAAAACGAAAAATATTCAGTACTATTATCTTCAAAAAATTGTATATTTTCATTTCAACTCAAATTTCTCTTGTTGATACCTGAATTAATTAGCATCCAACTGAATACATCTTAAATTCATTGATATAAAATCTAAATTTTATAATTTTCTTCATCTATTCCATGTATGTTGAAAAAGAGTCCAAGAATTACAAGCCACTTGGTTTTAGCATAAAAATTATTGCAATTTCTCCTTAACTGGGTAGATTTTTGGCCTAATCTCTAAGTTAGAGTCTACAGATACTGATTTTTCTACAATTTTACTGATTATTTGACTTTTCTAATTCAAAAATATAACTATAAAGTCTATTTTATTGTACTCTTTAATTATTTTTATAAAATTTATCATCAATTTGCTTGAATAACTATTAATATTATACTCTAATTTATCATACTCGCTTTGATGAAGATATATACCTATTTTATCTTTAAGATATCTTAATCAAATTAATTTGAATTT
Source organism: Smittium culicis (assembly GCA_001970855.1). NCBI lineage: Eukaryota > Fungi > Kickxellomycota > Harpellomycetes > Harpellales > Legeriomycetaceae > Smittium > Smittium culicis. Next base: position 16,146 of record LSSN01000457.1, read on the forward strand.
GGTCTGTATTGTCCATAAATATTTATATTTTCAACAATAGTACACTCTGCTGATTTTTTTAACACAGACACTAACGTTTTGAATACAATTCGTGGTTTTTATTTTAATTTTATAACTGATAAATAACCCGCGCAATTAAGAAAAAAAAAATTTTTTTTGACAATTGAGAACCTTGAATGTAAATGTATTTGTCATAAATAGATATTCTTGCTAACGAGGATATTTCAATTAATTTTCTTATGTTGATTTTATTGATGTTATACATTCAATAAAAAATTTTTAGCGATATCTGCTCAGTTTTTTGTTCCAGAGAAAATACAATAGATGAAGGTTAAATTAATTATATTTCTGAAGGGCCTCATTTTGCTACTGACCCTTTCTTATTAACAACTTTGGACTCGCCAAGATTAGAAAGAACCTCTAGTAATGTTTTAATACCTAAAAATTAAGCATAATCTTTAGTAATGGATAATTTAGTAATGATATAAATTTATCGTTAGTTTTTCCTTATTATTTTTTATTATTTTTATTGATTTTTTTAAAGTTTATTTTTACAAAAATTGAAATATAAAGCATATTTTTTATAATAAATTAAGCTTAAAAATAAGAAAAAATTTTGATTAAAACTTTTAGAAAGGATAATAAAAAAATTGTATATATACTTTATTTATAGATAAAAATTTTAATGTTTCGTTTTTTATGCTTAAAAAAAGCAATTTTAAAAAAAAAAATTATTTATAATTTTTTCCTTAACCTGTTTGAGCATGCAACTTCTTATTTTTTTTTTGCTCATTTCTATAAATGAATTTTTTTTTACGGTTAAATTGATTTTTCTGAATATTATTTTCTTTGTATGAATTTTAAAATATTTTTTTAATATTAATTAAAGTTTTTTTTCGTTGAATTTTATTTTTAGTTAAAGTTTAAGTTTAAAGTTCGTTTTTTTAGAGATTGATAACCATTAGCAAAATTATTTAAAGCCTATAATATTGATTTTAATATATTTAATTGTGTATCTCTTTGTGGTTTAAAAATATGTATATCTAATCCATTGTTTCATAATTTATTGCTTTATCTTTTTTTTCTTTTTAAAGTGTGATTTATTTTTCTATTGAATGTTCATTGGATTAAATTTGAGTAAATTTCCGGGAAAATTTTTTACGATTCAAAATTTTTTATAATGAAGTATTTTATTTTGTATTTATATTATTAAAAATAAATTCCAAAATTTTACAGTTCCATATGTCGGAGTATTCCCAATACTCCACCTTGAACTTTAAAATTTTGTGTTAGGGTTTTTTCTTTGGTTCAATTCAAGTTTGTTTTTTTTCTTTATTTATTACTTACCATATACTGACTATTTTGAATAATTTTTATTTTATAATTTATCAAAAAAACTAGATAAGATTTCATTTTTTGGAGGAAGTTGTGCTTTTTATATAGCTCATTTCTTCTTCACTAATCATAAGAATAATACTATTTTTTTCTTGTAGCGATAAAATAAATCAATAGAATAAAAAGGCTAATGAATTTTTTGAATAAAAAGGAAGGAAAATATAGATGTGAATATATAATAATAAATTTTACGAATCATAAATATTCACAAAGTGAAGATAGGATTTCCTATAAAAACTCGCATCGGTATTAAAACTATTTGCAATAAAACTAGGTTAATCATCTCTTTGTTTATAATAATGGTTCTTTGACGAGATACTTTATTTGTTGAAGCGCTTTGTTAATCTCCGCTACGACACATATATATACCAGCAAAGTACATGTTGTATTGAAAGTTTATTTTTGACATTTAAAATTAACTAAGCATATTTTCCTTTCTAGTATAGTTAATTATCTAAGCTAATTTGTTTTTTTTTAATTTGTACATACTTTTTTAAGATTTTTATCAATTATTAGGACTTTATATTAATATTGCAATAAAAAATTCTCAAAAAATTATATTTATATAGATAAATTACTTAAATTATTCAATTTTTTAGGTATTATAAAAATCTAAACAGTTAAAATTAGTTTTTAAGTATAATAACAAATTATGGCTTTAATTATAATTTTATTTTTCTAAATAATTAAAATAAGAGCTTTGGTCGGATTAAGAATATTAATTTTAAACTTGAATCGCTTTAGATATTGAAATAATTAAAAAATATAGTATCATTAAAATATTTATGATACTTTTTTAACTAAATAAAAAAAATAAAAAAAATTTTTTTTTAATTGTACTAAATTTACTATATCAAAAATTGAAATTAACATAGCCTAATTTTTTTCTTTAACTTAAAATTTTTTATCAGATCTGGTTTGTTCTTAAATTTGATTTTTCACCAAACATAAATATGATTTAAGTGAAAATTAAATACAAAACACCCTATCAAATTATAAAATTTTAAGCTATAAATATATGGAAACCGATTTTAGGCTTAAATTAAAATATTCAAAGTAGCTTCTTTGCATGAGTAAATTTAAAATAGCGTTATAAAATTTCAAAATTTAGCAGACAATTGTTCTCTATAATCTGTTTTTAGTATAAATATCAATCCATTTAAAATATTATTCGCGCCATATAAAAATCTCGGTTCTAAAAAAATTTATTAATAAAATTATTGTTCTATTTAATTTTTTTAATATTTTTTTACCAGATTAATTAATTAATTACAAAACCTTATTTATATTTTATATAAAAATCCAACCTTTGAGAAATTTTGGCTTTTATTAATTTCCAATTAGATATTTATATTTTAAATTTACTGAATACAACATTTCTATATTTTTAAATTTATACATGATCCTTCTATGTAAATTTCGTATATTTTTTATCTTTGTGTAAATATTATTTTCTCTTTAGTTTTGTACAAAAATCACTTTTTTAAAGATCTAAATTCTGTGAATTATATAAAACATAAAAATAATTAAACAACTTAATTTTTTTTAGAACAATTTAGCTCGTTGTAGCTAAATAGATCACAAAATCTATATACGACACACATATTTTTGTTGAGAAAAGTTTAATTGAAAAAAATTAATAAAATATTATAAACTCAACCTTTAAATATAAAAAATTAGTGTTATACAAACTATTTTATTTAAAATTTTAATTAGATATCAGCCAATAGATAAATTATTCATGTCTTTAAATTAATTTATATTATTCCTCAAAATATAAATTAAGATTGTTTTTCAATCGCTTTTATCATATAAAATTTAGGTATTTCTGATACACATTCGTCTAAATAGACTTAATATGATAAATATTCCAGATATAATCAATTTTATTTAAATTTTTTAAATTAAAATTTTGTATTCATTCGAATAATTTATTCTCTTAAATTATTTTTTTCCTAATATTTATTTCTAAATATATATATATACAATACTAGAATTATATCTACAAAACTACTATTAAATACTTAAATTTTAATAACTTTTATTTTTTTTTGTGCTTCTAAAAACTTAAAGCCTTCAATTAGATATTTTAGATGTGAATTATTTAATAATATTACGTAAAAAGCGTAAAATTTTTCAATATTCACTCTTTATATTAGATTCTTGTATTTTATAAGATATTAAAAATAAAAATTTGAATAATTTAAAAAACAAAGTTAGTCAATATATACTAGATTTCTATGCAGTATTTTTTACCCCAAATTTCACTAATTTTTATTAATCCTAATTAATGTTTATAATCCGGAATCTAATTAACAATTATCATCTTATTAAATCAAAATTTTCTTGAAATTTTTATTTAAATATTTTATCAAACTTTTATAAAATTTACTAGAAATAAATTTCGTACTAATGTTTTAGTTTTTTAATTATTTTATCATATTTCTGATACTTGCAGATAGAGTAATAACGTATAATTTTGAGATAATTTAATGAAATAATTGAAAAAACTTAATATATTTATTATTAGAGATTCTTTCTATTTAAAATAATTTCTACTTAATGCCAATCATAAAAAATTTATACAAATATAAGTTATTAAATTTAGCTTAATTCATTTACGTTATGATTTTAATAATTATAAAATTACTTTCAAAGGAATCATCTTATTTATATATCCAATCAAATAAAATATCGCGATTTTGAGCACCAGTAATTTATAAAAAAATTTTAAATAATGAGATAAAATTATTATAGCTTATTTCTATCGGTATAATTAATTTGATTGTTAAAAATAATAAATAGGAAATAATATGGCGTATTACTAAAGTATTATAGATTTTTATAGTATAATTTGATTTATTTTGTAAAATTAAATTTCTAAAAATATGATATTTTAGGATAATTATGGCTTATAAATTAAAATAAAAATCTCCTCAAAAATTAAAAAAATTCAACTTTTATTTAAGGTTATTTATTAAATTATTGTTATTTAAAAATTTAAATTCAAAAAATTTTCATATAAAATCATAGTTTATTTAAGTAAAAAATACAATGAAAATTTAAACTTTACCAGGGAAAAACCTTGGTTTTAGGGATAGTTTCGCTTCTATTTCATTATTTGATGATCTATAAGACAAAATGATCAATGCCTTTGTCTCCAGAAAATATATTTTTTTAAATATACAATAGTATCTAACCTCTGTGGTACTTTTTTTTTTTTTTTTCAAAAAGATTTATTTCAACATGAATAAAAAATATTTAGAACTAATTTTAAAATTTATTATAATGCTAAAAAAAAGTAAAAATTTTTATCAAAAAAGTTTTCACCCGACTCCCTTCAGTCGCTCTAGAAGCTCAATATATACTGGGAATTGGTTCAAGGGAGCCTCTTTTGTACTTAGTATAATAAGACATACAGGTTTGAAATTCACATTAAATTTAAAAAGAGCACTAAGTATTAACTATAAAAAATTAAATATTATTCAAAGTTTATAAATTAATCAGCTAGCTATATAAAAACACACAAAAGATAAAGTAATTGATAAGCTTTATGTACATTATATATCATTTATTGATTGATTATTAATAAAAAACTATATAATTATAGCTATTTAAATGTAAAAATTTTAATTGATAAGACATAAAATTTATAGTAGTAGAAAATAACTTATGATAAAAAAAATTCATTTTTTGATTTTAAAAGATTTAAACTTGATTTTTTCTTTCAATTTTAACTTATTTTATTTTACTGTTATTATTTTATTTTAAATATGCTAGCTTATATTACAAAAAATCATAAATACTGTTTATTATATCAATATTTTCTTTATTTTTTAATATATAAGAAAATTATTTTCACTCAATAATGTATCTAATAACGATTTTTCATTTAATATATGAGATTTTATTGAAATTCTGTAAAAATTTTAAATATCCTCCTTTCATAACTTATTACTTATTATAAGATAAATTAACGAAAATAATTCTCAGAAAATTCAATGGAGTATTATAGTACCCGATTCTGAGTAAATATACCTGGATTAAACATATATTATTATTATTATTATTACTATTATTATTATTATTATTATGTAATAAAAATAGTATATATAGTTGTGTCACACAAAATAAAATAAGATTGTACTATAAAAAAAATTCAAATATCAATAAATTCGGTTTATTTAAATTTATTAGCTCAGATATAAATATCAAACTCACCAGAAATTTAATTTAAATCTTTAGCTTTTTGATTTTTTAAGATTATAAATGGTTTTAAAAATCATTATTTGACTTTTTATTCTACAAGAATTGATATTTACCACTCCAAAATTTTATTTCCATGCATAAAAAAGTGTGGATTTTTTTCACTAAAATATATTATTAATTGTGTAATTTTTGATTAATTTCTGATTTTTAATTGATTGCGCTTTTCATAAATATTTAATGAATACAAATATTGTTTTAAATAAGTAATTATTGATAATATAATACCATGAAATCATATACTAAGTAAAATTTATTTTTGGTTATTAGCTTTTAAATTTAAAATTATAAATAATAAACCTCGATATTGCTTTGAATATTAGAATATGATGATAAAAAATCGCACTTATTATTAATATTTATGATTTAATTAAATATTTTAGAGCGCTAGATGTGTCAATTTAGTCATTTTAAGTTTATTTTACATAATATTAACGATATGAGATAAATATACTGATATAATTAATAATAAATAAAAAATCAATTCTGATCAAATAATCCTAAATTATATTTCTATCAGAGATTATTATGTTATAAAATCAAATTTATAATATAAATTCATTTGTATTTAGATTCTTATATGAGCATAAAATATACAGCTTGCAACAGTTAATACGATTTTTATAATTTTTTTTTTTGATGTTTTATATATTTAATAGTATTATTATGTTTATAATGTAGCTTCAATTTTTATTTTATTAAAATAATTTTTAGAAATAAGCTATGGCTTTTTTTTTATAATCATTAAGATATTTTTGATACTGGACTCTGAATCTCTTCTATTTTGAAGAGTATTCATTCAATTTTAAAACTAATAAATATAATCAGCGTCAATCAAATTTTGTGGTAATATCGAATTAACCATATATCAAAAATATATAATATTCGGATTATATTTACTAAAAAGTTACCGCTTAGATAAAGATGTTTTTTAGATTACTAGATATTACAGAATTTATTTTTAGTTAATAATTTTGCTTGTAAATATCGAAGAAACTAGAAAAAAATGGAAAAAAATCTTTGAAGGATTTTTTTTCCGGTATTATTTAAATATAATCATTAAATAAGAAAGGATTTTTTATTGATTCACAAGTATGATATAATAAAAAAGCATTAAGGTGATTAGTATGGAAATTTTTTAGAGAAATATTTTCTCTTCAAAATAATCTCATATAAATATTATATTCTGATTTTTAATATACGCTCTTTCAAGCGATACACTATTGATTTATACAAAAGAGAAAAATAAAACTATATTGTTTTTGTATAAATTTAAAATATTTTTTAAAGAAATAACAGGGAAAATGTATATATATCGTGCTGATGTTAAAATCGAGTCAAATTTTTATCTTAGTAATGATGGGAATATTAAGGATGTTGTTCATTTTTTGCTCTTATTTTCGCGATTTTTGATTTTTAAAAAATAATTCGAGACTACTATAGATTTTTCATTTTTAGTATAACATATATCATTTACATGATTATTATACTTTTTTTTTTTATCACTCATCCAATTAATTAATAATCGAAATTTAAATTTAAATAAATTTTTTCATTGTAAATTTGAGATTATCTAATTTTTAAAAATAAAGCAATATTTTATGAAATTTACAATTATTAAGACAACTATATTAGGGAGACTATTAGCGAATATATGATTAATTTTCTTTTATTTTATATCTACTAATGTGAATTAGACATAATTAATATATAATATATTGTATGATAAAAAGTAGATTTAAAAAAAATGTAAATTGTTTAATACTATATTTTTAATAGTAAAAATTATTCACATCGAAACGATCCTTCATAAAAAAAGAATTTTATTAAATAAATCTATTTCATATTAGGTTAGTTCATCACAATTTTTAAATATCTCGATCCCCTGTCCTTTCAAGGATTCAGCGTATAGTGTATAGAAAAGCAAAAAGTGTGTATATATTAAGAGTATTTTTCTAGTGGAAGCATCACATATCAATCATATTTAGACAATTTTACTAAACGAAAAACGAAAATACTATATTTAAAAAAAATATATTATCTAGAAATGTGGAAAATTTTTATCAAAATTTTTTTGATGTCATGCAGAAATATTAAATCCAGAATTTTATTATAATATATTTTTTAAATTAATTATAATTAATAGAATTAATCTTAACAGTTGATTTTTTTTTAGAGTTTTTTATTTAATTAAATAAATGAAAACGCTTTATTTTCACAAAGTCGAGATTTTAAAGCCTATAAATACTTTAAATTACATAATAAATATATTTTATTTCTTAGAGCTATTAGTACGAGTTTTAAATTTATTATTATTTAAATCTGATTATGATTATATAGGCCATCTTTTGGATTTAATAAAGAAATTTTCATAATCCCAAAAATAAAATATTATTGGTTTATATTGATAATTAAAGGTCACTTAAGTAAATTAAAAGCTACATTAAAAAACTACACAGGTAGCAGAAATGTGAAATCCTCTAATGGATTGTTTTTTTTTTCAAAAATGGACTATGAATTATATTTAACAATAGTGAAATTTTTCTCAAATATTCATTAAATTATGATGCGTCCAATTCATGCTGGATTTACAGGAATATATAGGATTTATAAAAATTTAAACCGCAGAGAATTATTATCATATTTATTCCTTATTGTGATTATATAATAAATTATTTTAGATTTTACTATTAATATACATGAATAAAATAAAGAAATCATAAAAGGAATCTCGAAAAACATAATATCTCTAAAAGCGTATCGAAGGATAAAAATATTTTATAAAACATTTAATATTTTCTAAAAATTTTAAATTATATGATTTAAGGTATAAAAATATAATCTTTTTTTCTATCAAGTTATTAAAATCCGAGATATAAAAAAAAATTCTATTAATTATTCCTTATAGTATATTAGTTTGTAAATTCAGTTATATCATATCATAAAAAGTAGAAAATGTAAAAAAAATTTTATTTTATAAGATTTTAATACGAATAAAAAGTATATGATAATTATTTTATTTATGATTAATTTTTCTTCTTAGCGGGGAATCGAATAATACTAATATACTTATAATATTTAATCAAACAAAAAAAAACTTTTCTTCAGTTCTAGAATCACATTAATTATTGGTAATTGATCCAATGCTCTTTATATTCTTGATCTCATTTCAATTTCAAAAGAATCTCGTATTTCAAATGATTTATTCATTTTTAATTTTTAATTTTTAATTTTAATGCATAAAAATTGTTTTTTGTATAAAAAATTCTTAATTTTACGATTTTATTAAAAACTAATCAAAGTGTTTGACTGATAACAATTTCTCATAAATTAGTTTATTTTATTACTTAGCTCTTGATTCTTCAGGTAATAAATAATAAGAAATTTACGTATATTTATTAAATGGAATGTGCATTCGAGTTTGATAAGAGTATCTAGATTTCTATTTTTAGATTATCTAATCTGAAAATTGAATTTTTACTTATCGTATTATATTATTTAACCCTTCCCCGCACTGTAGATTACTTTTGATTCACCAAATATAGCCTACTGCCTTCAATAAAAATAGCGTAATTATGAGGCCCCAATAATTATTGGTATGCTATAATTAAACAATAAATATTAAAATTGATTTCAAATCGTATAAAAATAATGAAATTTATCATTTTTAAGAGAGTTTGTCGGAAAAGGGTTAATAGATTATAAACACACATATTTACTATTTCTATTATCATTATATAATGTGTTTTTATGCGTTAAATTTAGTTTTAAATATATATTTTACATATATTACCCTGTCTTTCTTTTTTCCATACCAAATTCTTTTTGAAAGTTTTCATATTTTTGGCTTTGAATTCAGACTCACAATTTTTTTAATTTTGCCATTACACCTCTCATTAAATCCTATTTTTATAACGATTCAGAATTAATTTTTTTTTTTTTGATTAGTCATCTAATCCACAACCTGCTGTTTTGATGGGATCTGTGCATCCATAATTTATATAATTTATTAGAATTTAATTAGGTGATATTAACTGAAATTTAAAATCTTCACGAGTCTCTTTGGGTTAAATTGTTAGTTTTTTATTTATTATAAAATGTAATTTTAGGCTATTTAATACTTTTTTTTATTTAAAAGTATATCTATGTACCTATAGTTAGTCCTAAAGCTTTTCTAACCCCACCCCCATCTCCCATAATTTTGATTTATATAGAATAAAATGCAATTTATCGTATTTTTAAAAAATTTACTGCCTTTCTATATCACATCATTCACTTATTTACATATAAAAAAAATTCACACATAGTATAGTCAACTGATTAATAAAATATGGTTGGTTAAAAAGCTAATATTATTATCCTTAAATTGGGGGGTTTCACGCAACTATTAAGAAGTAGATATTTTGCTATCATGTAAACATCGTATTAATATATTTGTAATTTTTAGCGAAAAAACTAACTTTTCGTAGTTTCATATATCAAATTTTGTAGTTATAATTTATAATAGCTTAGTTTTATTAGGTAGTTTTTTTTATAAACTCACGATATGTCGAATTAAAAATATTTTATTGTATTATTTTAACTTTATATTTTTATGTACAAAATTAAATAAGATGTAGTTTTTTTATGCCTATTATGACAGCACTTGATTATTAATTGTAATAAATATCAAAACATATGCTTCAAAGTATAAATCTAAAATAATACAAAATATGATGGGTATTTAATGAATTCTCCATAGGGAGATCTGAATGAAAAGATGGTCTTTATTATATCGCAAAATGTAGACAACAGTTAAGCAATTAAAAAAAGTCTAATTTTAAAAAAAAAATAACGCAAAAGGAATTTATTCGGAATATTTTTATACTAAGAGTTTTATTATTCTACTTTTCTATACAATATACAATATACAATATACAATATACAATATACAATATACAATATACAATATACAATATACAATATACAATATACAATATACAATATACAATATACAATATACAATATACAATATACAATATACAATATACAATATACAATATACAA
>LSSN01000460.1:0-10623 GCA_001970855.1 Smittium culicis
TTATGTTTAATAAACTCTCTGAGACAAAAAAAAAAAAAAAAAAGGTAGAAAAAAATACGCCCTTTTTGAATAATAAAACTATCTATCATAGTTATTTTAATTGTGTTTTAAAATTGTTTCAAAAAGTTTCATATTATATAAAAAAACTCACTATCATTAGATAATTGGCAATTTTTTACTAATGTTTTTTGTTTAAAATTTTTTAATAAAAAAAAACTACACATCTAAGAATCTTTATCCACTATTAATACATTTAAAGATCATTCACATCGGAAATCACCAAACCAGGCCCATATTTTGAACTTTTAATAGTGAATACACCTACATTATTGAACATGGAAACCACGCTGGAATAATAATTACTATAAATTAGATTTTTCTTTGAAAAAATTACTAGAATTAATGAATCGTATATAATAACAGATAGTGATTATATGAAATATTTAATTAATATTTGTTTAAAATAAATAAAAAAAACAAAATTTTGACTTTAAATAATCGCTTTTTGCTTTTTAAGCAATATTATAAACTCGATGCTAACATAGAACATATAAATTCAATTATTCCGACATCTTCATTAAGGTTAAGTATTTTTTTAAAGATCCATTTCTATAATTTTATGAAAAATTATGTTTTTTACTAAATATAAGTATGGTATTTAAAATTTATGGTCTTTACCGTTAAACAACTACTATCTTTATATTCAATTTATTTATTAGGAGTGTGTAAAGTAAACTTTAAGGAAAAAAACTACCTTGAACCAATGCCCAATGGGTATGGAGCTGCTAGAGCTGCGGAGGGGGGGTCGGTTGAAAAATTATTTTTTAATATTTTTTAACTTTATAAATATTTTTTGATAGTTTTTAGAATACTTAAAATTATGTTTAATAAACTCTCTGAGACAAAAAAAAAAGTAAAAAAACTTGTATAAAATTATTATATTAAGCTTTAAAATACTTTTTTAAATTAATTGAAGAAATTTAAAAGATGAAGATAATTTAATGCTTTTTTTAAAATTGATAGCTCCGGAAAATTATTTTTTAATCTAACATATTTTTGAAACCATGTTTTTTTTCCATAAGTTTCTTGTTTCTATGTTTAGAAATATTTATTCATCATTAACTAGATGTTTTTTTTTTTTTTTCGATTTTGAAGATCTATATTTGATTAATAATTTACAATTTACAATTAATTATGCTTCATAACTAACATCATTGATTATTCATTTCGTTCTTATTGAATTTAGCGTGTTTCTATTTAAATAATAACTTAAAAATATTAATTAAAGGTAATTAAGAGTTATCTTAATTCACGTTTATACCATTTCATGATTTTTCTTTGAAAATTTTAAATATATCACAAGATCAACATTTAAAAGAGCGGAAAGTATTCCAAGTGTTCAAAAAGTGACATACCAACAAAACAGAATACTCAATCTCGTAGTTACAAGTTTTAAATTTGGTTTTAAAATATTATTATTTAACTGGATTTATAATTATTAAAGAAATTCTTTAATATGCTTTATATTATACATTTCGCTTTTTGTCAAAGATGTGATTGGTATGTAAAAAAAATTAAGAGATCAATTTTTATTTTATTTTAGATATTAAATTTTTTAAATGTATATAAAACATAGTATTATATAGATTTTAGGGCTTGATTTTTGTTTTGCAAATTTTTTTCTTAAAAAAAAGTTAATAATTATAATATGAAGAATTATTATTTTTTTTTTTGCTAAAAAAATTTCAATTTAAAAGAGCTATATTTGTTAATAAAATTAGAAAATAATTAGCTACCTTATATTTATATAGCTAATAAATGTTGGTTATTACTATTATACCTATTTTGTATTAAGAAAAAAGCTTATATATTATTCTGATTTATTTTTAATTAATATAGTCAATAACCTGAATATATTTTCTGGGAATCATCTAAATATCTGCGGAAATAATGATTATTTATTTTGCATAAATCTATACAATCTGTATATTTTTCTATTTCTTATATTTATTTATACCAAAATTTGAGCTATATTATCTTAATTTTATTGGTTATTAAACACTTTAAACTTCAAAAAAACCTTAATAATATGAATTTTTTGACTTTTTAAATTATTGTAACTAAATTTATTACATGTTGATATTATTAAATGTACTGTTATGTGGTTATTTTTTGAAAAATACAATTTTTATTGGAAATAATTTAATAAATTTTGAATATGAATAATATTCCAACACCAGTGAAAGATTTAATAGATTTAATACCTTATTTACCGCGTAAATAGCATTAATATTTTATTTTAACCCTTATACTGATTATAAATAATTTTTTTAATTACTATTGTACACGATAAATTTTATATTATTGCTAACAAGATTAGCTAACGTTATCATTATAATTTATAACGATACAACAAAATAAATGCTAATAAAAATATAAAATCCAGTAAAACTATTATAAAATAAGTTATAAGTTATAATGTATAAAATAATATCTCCGTTTTTAATCATAGTGAGGTTTTATCTAATTAAGTTTTTATTTAAAATTTACAAGTTTATTTTACATTTGTTATCATTAATTCCAAGTAAATATTTCCATTTCGTATTGAAAAAATAATTTGTACCCATTATAATTATTTTCCAATTTAACGATAATTAGATACTGAGGTAATATCCAGTAATTCAATCGTACGATTGTACGATTATTCTGTATTAATAATTAAAATGAAACTTTCAATAAATACAAATAGTTCTAACCAATTTTTTACGTTATTCAGGTATATACTACTCCAAAATTACTTACAAAATACATATGTAAAAATTATATTCGAGTATAGAATATATTTCGAATTGACCTTAAAATCCTAGAAAAAGCGTCGTTATTATTATAAAAATTCTTATTAAAATCTTGTCAAAAATCTATATATATGAATAAAATCCAGAATTTATAAACATTTTAATTAATATAAAACGACTTTCTAGCAAAAAAAGCTAATTCAAGGAATATCTTTCGGTTTTTATGGTATTATTATACAATAAAATAAGGGATAATAATTTTTAAATCCAATATTTATTTATTATATTACTTTTTCAGCCATTATAAATATTTGAAGCAATTTATAGAACTATATAAAGCTTTAACCTCAAATAAAAACTTATTTTAAATATAATTATTTAATGTGAAAATTATATAATAGCCGATTTTGTTACAAAAAATCACATTCTCAATCTATAATTCATAAAAATATATACAGTATCGAATTAAATCAAGTTAAAGTTCTTATTATACATTTGATTTCGTATTCACAAAGAAGTGCTATTTTTATGATAGAAAGAAAATATATATATTATAAATTAAAATATTATGTTAGGTTAAATACCCACGATTAATAAATAATCCGAGCGCGTATAATCTACTTTTCAAACCATTCTTCTAATTATTTTTAGTGCTTAGGATTTTTTTTGATTATTAAATTTTATAAACTCGTATAATTATGTAATTTTAATACAGCAGAATTGGAAATATGTACTATTGACAAGTTAAATACCACATATAATATCCTAATAAATATATTTTTCATTTTTTAAATATTAATACAATGATAGGATTATTAAAGAAAACTTGATTAAACATAAAATTATAAATTGATAATTTTTTTGTTTAGTTAATAGAAAATAAATATACTTAACATATAAAATAATTATAATTTTAAAACTATTATGGCAGTAAAATATTCCTTAGAATTCAGGATTGATAGAAATATATCATAAAATTTTCGTCTAGAAAAATAAAAAAAAATTTTAATGTCGAACTATTTTAATAATCGCGAAAACTAATATAGTATTTATTAATTTCTTTATTGAATAAATATGAATTTTTATTTTAAAAAAATGCATAAAATTCCGTAATTTCTCAAAAAAAATAGTTGAAAATTTTTCTTAAGCTATCCCCAAAGTTGCTAACTTATCTAAATAATTTTACATAATGAAAAAATGTACAGATAAATTCTATACTTTTAGCTTTGAGTCTGATGAGATTAATTTTACTATCAAATATTAAGAAGCGATATAATTTAAGTATTAGATTTGGTTTTTATTAAGAAAAAAAATTCACCGTATAAAAAAATTTTTTATTTTATATATATCTTTTTGTTAATTGAAAACATAAAATTGCAAGTTTAACTATATATTATTATTTAATTATATATATTTGGTACACGATTAAATATCTAAAAAAAATTTTCTTACTCGTCTGTCAATAATTTGATGTAATAATTCAGTGTTTTATAGTAAGTACAACATGAAGTACATGTATCTGAGCAACGTTAAAATATATTTTATTTGATCATGATTTCGATATTAACGAACCTAAAAGAAATTTTATATCAAAGATAATTGATAGTAACTGGTTACATAGATATATTTTGAGGTTATTAAGTGTAAGCTAATATAAATTAAGATAATGTGGCTCCGAAAGATATTTATACATATTTAATACTAAAAACATCAAAAATATTTATAAATTTATACAATTTTACTTTAAATGGCCAAAATTAAATTATACTGGGCTCATAAACCGAAAAAATAGTTACTAACCCTAAAATCCAATGAAAAAAGTATTTTTCTGCATAATGAAACCAAAATTTGTATGAAATAACATAAGATGAATGAAATATTTTTAGAAGGATAGTTAATATCGAGAACATAAAATAAATAGCGATTTAATGTATTTTAAAAAGATTATTTCAGGAAAAAGTAAATTTATTTTAAAGAAAAAGTAAAAAATAAAAATTTAAATGCATATATACTATTGATCTATAAATAGCCTGTATATAAATTAAAAAAAGAAAATTTTACAAAATAAGATATTTATTATTATTTAATTTTATACAAATTTTTTTCGTGGGATATAGTGTATTATGTTATTATAATATCTTTAAAATACCAAAATCCTATAAAAAATTTTGAATTACTATAGGTACATTGATTTTTTAGTTTATAATTAAAAAAAATTATAAAGAGAAAGTAAAAGACCTCAAAATAATAAATTTACATTTCTTTCAAAAAAATAATTAAAAAAATTTGCACTTTTAGAGTGCTGTAAATTGTTATATATTTAAAACAAAACTTGCTAACATTTTTAATTAACTCTTTATATTCATCAAATAAGATATAATATATAAGATTTTAATTTTTTTTATTAATAGCTAATTAGTAATAATATTTTTCAAATTATTTTTAAATAAAGTTATTATTTCAACATATTTTTATTGTATTAGTTATTTCCCTGATATTTTTTTAATTTTATTATAGCTAAAAAAAATTTCATTCAACACACTTCATTTTTTCCTTTAATCTTTATTTTCGCATTCAAGGTTTTTTATAATTTTAATTTTTTTCTCTGATTATTTTCATGGAAATATAATCTTATTGTTTTTTTTATTTGAATTGATTTGAGCTTATTTTCGAGTTTTATTTTTTGAAATATTAAATTTAATGTAATTAATGTACTTAAGCTCAATAATTCATATACATAATTATTAAATAAATAAAACATGTAAGAGCTATTTCTGAATATTTTTATAGTGCAGTGTATTTTTTGAATTTTAATATATCTGAAGTATAATTTGATATATTTTTTTCTCATTGTTTTTTTTTAGGGCGGTATAAATAATGTTTCATTTATTTTTTTAACTGTGTAATGTATTTAATTAACAGATTTCCCGAATTATCTATAATTAATTTAAGCTAGTATGCTTTGATAGCAAAAAAGAGAGTTAATATAGCATTCTTATCCATAAAAAATATTATCAGATTTTATCATATAGTTTTATTTAATTATTATAGAGGTGATATCACTTTTAGAGCGAGGATCGATGCTTCAGCATCTGTATATTAAATTACTACATAAAAGTATTACAATGTATTTTTGTATTTTATTTTTCTTTCAAGAACTTGATTTAAAGTGCTAGGCTGAATGTTTTGGTTACATTTGCTACTATCTAGTCTCGTTCATGCTAATACGAGAATTGTCGGTGAACGAATTAATTTTTTTTTCAGTGAATATATCACATATTTGGCTTAAAATACTAATATAATCTGAAATATTTTTCACATCTGGCATATGATGTGGCTCAATAAAGTAAAATAATCTTATTAAAAATTATAAATAATATTAGTTTTTAGTTTATAACCCTTTCCTTTTCAACGATCTTTAAAAAAGCTAATCTGTTGATTTGTTTATGGTTTATAAAAAATAAAATTGTTAGCTGATATTTTAAAATAAAATAATAAATGATGGAATAAAATAAATTATTTTTATAAAGCATAGTTTGTTGGATTTGGTAGATTTAGAATAGTTATCGCCGGAGAAAGGGTTAAATGAAGTTAAATTTTTATGGCTCCACATTGGAAGCCCTATATTTCTTAGTTAAATCGATTGAGCTAGTTTAGTTGTTTATCGATGCTTATCTTATTATTCATTGGTGATAAATAGTATGTGTTTTAGCTTCGGGCTTGGTAAGCAAATAAAGAGCCAATTATGTAAAGTTTATTAAATTATATCTTTTTTTGTTCTTAACCCTTTCCCGTCCAACACTCTTAAAAAAGTTTAATTTAATGATTCGTTAGTGAATTATAAGCAAGTTTATTATTTGCTAATGTTTTACATTATACCAATAATTCTTATATTCTCGGAATTAATCAATTTTTATTGAACGCAGTTGGCTATATCTGGTGGTCCAAAAATAGTCTACCGCGCGGGAAAGGGTTAATAGGGGTTAGTTTATACAGTAAATTATCAAAGTTTGAATAAATATCGATATTAAATTATGTGGAAATAACTCGTTGAGACAAAGTAAATAATAAAATGGCTAGGAAGTATCGATTTGAAATGGAGCTAATTTGATTATTCTTTGATGCACCAATGGTTTTTCAATATAATTTATTCATCAAAATCAGACCAAATGATTTAGCCAAATCAGCTAATTAGCATAAAAAACAGTAGTTACGGCAAAATAATCTAAATTGTAGTTCGGGAATTCCATTTGTTTTTAAATCTGATTAGCTAGAAAAATACCACTATTTATTCTAGACTTTTAATTAAAAAAAAAAACATTAAATAACTAGGTTAGATAAATAAATATAAACTCGCAACTATCACGCTCTCCTAGGTTCATTAAATTTGATTTTATTGATATAACGCATCAAAATGTTATCTCTTAGAAGATCAGTAATTAGATCAGCAATCAGATCATCTGCCACAAGATCCTTGGCAGTACCCGCTGGCAAGCTTCAAGCTTCAAAATCCCTTTCTACATTAAGGTTTTCTTTCTAAAAACTATAAAGTTTATATTAAAATAAAAGATCATTACTAAAAATATTCTTGAAACTTTGAAATTTATCCAATTTTTTTATATAGTGTAAAAAATGTCAGCAAATTTCCATTACTCAACGCCAAAAGAGCATCTTACTTAAGTATCCAAAAAATGCGCTACAGCTCAAGCGGTACTGTTATAATAAGCATATATATGCTATTTCTCTATTTTTTTTAATACATATTTTTTAAATTTTAGATCTTCCTGATTACAGCCTTGTAGCTATGCCTGCTCTTTCTCCAACTATGGAAATGGGTAATATTGGTACTTGGAAGGTCAAGGTTGGTGACAAAGTAGAGCCTGGAGATGTCTTGGTTGAGATTGAAACTGATAAAGCCCAGATGGACTTTGAATATCAAGACTACGGATACATTGCAAAAATACTAAAAGATTCTGGCTCCAAAGATGTCCCAATCGAAATTGTAAGTATTTTTTATACCCAATTCTTTACTCTCATCTTAATAATTCATTCATCATCTTTTAAATCAAATAGCCAATAGCCATCATTGTTGACGAAGAGGCTAAGGTTTCTGCTTTTAAAGATTTTGTTCTTTCTGATACATCTGCTGCAGACAATTCTCCTCCCGCTGCTCCTCAAACCCAAGGAAATGAGCCTGTTACTCCTGAGCTTAAAGACCAGTCTTTGGCTGCTGGATCTTTCTCTTCTCAATCTGGCGGTAACAGAATCTTCGCTAGTCCGCTTTCAAAGGTAAATATCAATTTTAATGAGCTCTATTTTGACTTTTTTGTAAACAACTTATTTTAAATCGATTTTAATTATTAGATCATTGCGCAAGAAAATTCTATCGACTTATCTACCGTTAAAGGAACCGGTCTCAGCGGATCTATTGTTAAATCCGATATTCTATCAAAAATACAAGAATGTAAGCATCCTAAATATATTATATATGTATTTTTTAAACCTTATGTTTTCATAACCAAAACTGAAATTTTCATTTACTTAGTGAAATCTTCTCCAGTTCAATCTCAAGCTCCTGAATCATCTGTCCCAGCTGTTAAACAGGCTCAAACCCCTGCAGCTACTCAAACTCCAGCACAACAAGCTGCTCTCGGATACCATGATATTGAGCTCACCAATATGCGTAAGGTCATAGCTAAACGTTTGACTGAATCAAAAACTACAGTTCCTCACTATAGTTTAAATATTGAAGTTAATGTTGACAACCTTAACAAAGTTAGAGCTGCCTTAAATGAAACTTCACAAGGTAAATTCAAATTGACAGTCAATGACTTTATTGTCAAAGCTGCCGCTTTGGCTTTGAAGGCTGTTCCTGCTGTCAATTGCAGCTGGCAGGATACTTTTATTAGACAATATCACCATGCTGATATCTCAATTGCAACCTCAACTCCAACTGGTCTCATCACTCCAATCGTTAAAACTTGTGACGCCAAAGGTCTCGAATCTATCTCCAATGAAATTAAATCATTGGCTGCAAAGGCTAAAGCCAACAAATTAACTCCTGAAGAATATCAAGGAGGAAGTTTTTCCATTTCTAACTTAGGAATGTATGGAATTAGCTCGTTCACTGCTATTATCAACCCACCGCAATCAGCAATACTTTCAGTTGGAACTTCACAGAAAAAAATGATCCCTGATGAATCAAACGAAAAGGGATTCAGTGTTGTAACTGTTAACAACTTTACCCTTAATGCAGACCACAGAGTTGTTGACGGCGCAACTGGTGCTGAATTCTTAACTAGCTTCAAATCTTACATCGAAAATCCTCTTACCATGCTTTTATAAGCTAGTTTTTAAATAGCGCTACCTTCTTTTTTAAAATTTTAAACACTAAAAATATATACTATTACATAAAAAAATCTTACCTCTATACTTCTCATTTATCTTTTTGTTATATCCGAATAGTATTTAATTGTTTTTTATTATTTCTAAACTATATACATTTCTTAATATTTGATTATTTTTGAGCTCACCAAATAAGTATAATAATATTTTACCATTCGAGATCATAGAGATTCTTTATTATTTTTATATACGGAGTCTATTTTTAATCTTTTAAGCGTAATTTTTTTTAATGAGGTATCATATATACATGATGGAAAAACTGTATAAAAGAAATAATACTGAACAAGAGCCAAATAGCAGATCCGTAGAATACCCCAAATAACGGTTGGTTTAATAGGAACCATAGCTTCATAATAAAATTCAACTGGGAACATAATGATAGGTCACATATCAATGTTTAACAGATGGAAATATGATGCACACAATATTATTAACACAAAATGGAACCAAAAAGAACATAATAATAATAAAAAAAGACTAGTACCGGGGTGTAAATGGTAACAGATAGAACCTTGTGACAAAAAACTAGTTTGGCCAAAAGAAAAAAAAACCTTATTTAATACCTTTAAATAAAATCCGTTTAAAAAAAAAACCATAACTAATATTTTCAAATAGCTTAATTTATACTCATTGTTTTAAACACTAATCTACAATAATAATAGTAGTAAGAAAAAAACTGCTGGTTGTATAACCCTTTCCCGCGCGGCAGACTGTCTTTGATCTGCTAAGTAAAGCCAACAGCGTTCAATTAGAATAATTTAATTCCAAGGCTTTAAGAAATATTGGTTTTTTGTTGAATAACAGCAAATAGTAAATTTCATTATTAATCATAAGCAAATTGATAAATTGAATTTTTCAAAGAGCGTTGGACATGGAAGCGTTAAAAGGTAAATTAACTTTTAAAAAAATAAATCCACGCATAAAAAAAATCTTGAGGACTCCAAATGCTCAATGTAATAAGTAAGCTACTTTTTTATACAGTAATGATCTCTTGGAACTTTAGTTGGTATTTCAATAGCACAATAGATTCGATTTTTATTAAACATTTACATCTATTTATACCATTTGTATTTTTTAAAAATTTATTAAATTCTATTATCACAATAGTAAAATTCCTCGTTGTTGATAATATTAACCATACTAATAATTAACATTGGCAGTTTGGAATACATTGATGTTATGCCTTTGAAAGCCGAATTCATCGTCGATAGACTCGATGGCTTTGAGGATTAGTTTTTTTTTTTTTTTTTTTTTGCCTTAGAGAGTTTATTAAACATAATTTATAAGTATACTAAAAACTATTAAAAAATATTTAAAAAGTTAAAAAAATAATAAAAAAATAATTTTTCAGCCGACCCCCCTCCGCCGCTCTAGCAGCTCCAATGAGGATTAGCTAATGAAATATTATTAGTAAATTAGGCTA
>LSSN01000462.1:0-11491 GCA_001970855.1 Smittium culicis
GATAGACTACGTGTTCGATGGTAATAGTCAATTTTATTTAGAAGGGGGGTATAAAAAAAAGTGAATAGTAGATAAGAAATAAAATTTATAGATTCTCTAATCCTATTGGCTCGCCCAAGAAAAGCTTTTCTAAGAGAGAGAGGAGAGTCAATGGTTATAGTTAATTTTATTTAGAAGGGGAATAAAAAAAAAAGTTGAAAGCAATATATCAACAAATTATTCGACAATTATTGTTTGTAGCAAAATTTATTTATAAAATTGTGAATTATTAAAAAAATATCAATATTAAATTATGAGTAATTGAGCTAGAATTGGATTATAAGTAAATTTACTAGAAATTAAATATTACTCAATACTCAAAGACATAGGTGGTGTTTGGACGTTTGAAGGCGTATTGGAATACGTTGGTCTTTTTGATGGCTTCAGTTACTGGAGCAAGATCGACTTCCAAATATTTAGTGATCCAGTTACCAATATCAGTGTTTTCCATGTTGCCCTTGACATCTTCGACGCAGTTACCTTTAGCGTAAACGTTTACGTCAACACCGGTATGACCAAGGGAAGTCCAAGCGAGATTTGCGGGGATGGCCAAAGCGTCAGCAAGAGCCATGTAGCATTCGCTTGTGTTCGAGGCAGCCAAGATTTTTGAAGTAGCTTTTGTTGTTACGTTAGCAACGCCGAGGTACTTAGGGGCAATGACGTTGGTGACCAAATCGCCGCGTGCAGTGACGTTGGCAGCCAATAGTTGAGTGCAGATGACTTCGTGGGATTTGGTTTGCTTTTGGTAGGTGAGTGGGTATAAGAAGTAGTTGTTGTCGCGACCGAGAGTCAAACCACCGCATTCGTGATCAGAAGTGGAAATCATTGCAGTTTCGGGGTGTGCGTCAACGAATTCGGATACCATGGCAACAGTTTCCCAGTATTCCAATATTTCTCTGATGTGAGCACCAGCATCATTTGAGTGACCAGCGTGGTCAATTCTTGATCCTTCAATCATAATATAAAAACCTTTTGCAGAGTCTTTTGAAGCGGTATATAGGATGTCAAGAGCTTTCTTGGCCATTTCGACCAAAGATGGTACGTCGTTATCTGGGTAATCAATAGCATATGGGACGTTTCCTAGAGTGAACAAACCGCTAAGTGGCAATTTAGGGGTATTGGTAAGAGCGTTGAATTCGGATCTGTTGAAAATGTTGGTCCATCCGTTCTTTTGCATTACTGGGAACAAGTCGTAGCTATCGGTTCTGCAACTGCCTTTGGTTGCATTTCCGATGAAAGTGCAGCGACCGCCACCGAACATGAGGTCGACGTTTCGGCCTATTTCTGGAACCAAACCGGCCATTTGTTCAGAAATCAAATCTTGCATGGCACGGTTGGCAGCGTGTGCGGCAAATACAGAAGGAGTGGCGTCAGCAATATAACTTTTGACGACCAAACCGGTTTTGTAGCCGGCTCTATGAGCAGCTTCCATGTTTGTGCCTAGAGGAACATAGTCTGGGCTAACACCGATGGCGTTGTTGTAGGTCTTTGTTCCAGTGCTGAAACATTGAGCACCAGGGGCAGAGTCGGTGATGAAACTGTCAGCGGATCTAGTTCTTGAAGTTCCTACCAATATTCTATCGATGACAGACATGAAGTTTGGTGGATATTTGCCACTTTGCTGGACGTAAGCACGGGCAAGAGTTTCAGAAGCAGGGCCAAAACCGTCACTGACCATCATGATCATGTTTTTCTTTGAGGATCCAGCATTTGGTGAGGTGGTTGGGACAGAGCTGATAAAGCTAGTAAGAGCGACTAAAGAAACAATAGCGAATTTCATTATTTACAGTTTTATTATTAATTAAATTTGAAGATCAGAAGATATCTAGTAGATACTTTTTATTTTAAAGAGGGGTTAGGTATTAATAAATTAGATACGGATTTAGGGTAGGGTAGGAATAATAGATTATAAATATACGGTTTTTTAGTATATTTAGTTAAGATGGTTCAATTTCTCAAAATACTCTGGTATAAGATTCAAATTGATATTTGAGTGTAATAGATACTGATTATATTAGATTTTTGGAAATTTTTCAAAGTATTTATACTTTCAATTTCCTACTAGATTATTCATAATCACTATGCGCTAATTCTCGTTTTTTTTTTTATAAATAATAATAATAACGGAAAAAGTATTTTGTACTGTTAATTCTAGCGTAAAAATTTAGAAAACTTTTTTTTTTTCCAAAATAATCAAGTATTTAGCAAGCTAAATTGGGCTTAAAAAGTTGGAATCAAGAAAAATACAATTTTGATTCCCGAATAGTAATTGAATATTGGTCTTGTATTTGCAATATTTTTTTGAGTATATTTAAAATCGGCAGTGGTGAATTGTTTGGCTTCAAACGAAAGTTTAAAAAAAAGTAATAATATTGACTTATTTTGCTAAAATTTGATTGTATTTCCTAAGAAAATAGCCAAGCGTGCGATCGCATAAACTTAATATATTATTTTTTTGATAGTTGAAGCTTTATTCAAGGCATGGTTAATCGATTTGTGCCAATTAGACGGAGGCAATGAAAGGCATGCATCACCAAAACACTCAGGTATTAAATCGGCAAATTTATCCAAAATAGAATAGTATATTAGATCAGTTTTGTTTGATTCCTAAAATTTTAGAACGTGGTACTTTTTCATAGAAATAATACTTAAGTATTTTTATATTTAGCGAGCTTCAGAAAAGTTTGTTTTAAGTAGCATATCTTGAAAATCCCAAAATGGCTGCAAACAATTCCTCTACAAAAATTATACGAAATTGAAAAAAAAATGAATATTAGTTTATTTCGCCAGTTAGCTTACGATAGCTAATACAACGTGCGAATAAGACGCGATATTATTGACTGTTGGGGCTGCTTTATTCTATTTTTTTTTGTTTAGAACTTCCGTGTTTCTGCTTGATCGATTTTGATATACTTGTAATCTAACAATATTTTATCAATACGCAAGCTTTTGATCTACTAATAGCTGATGACCCCTAATGCAATTTTGTAATTTTTGTTTGCAAATATCCAATATCTACAACTTACCAGTTTGTATACTTTTTTATCCGCCACATTAAATTTAATGCAAATTTTAGCTCTAATAATAATATATTAAGTCTGAAATTTATTTATCTAATAAATAAATCATAAACTATTCTTTGAAAGCTCATCTCAAAAAATAATTAGTGAACTGAGTTAAACGTACGCGGGGCTCTTTGGATTCAATTGTTTAGTTAATATGAATAATTTTTATAGTTATAACAGCAATTTAAATAGCTGATCAGACTGATCCGATAATAAACCCAAAATTAATATTAATAATTATTGTAACATAGGTATACTGGTAACAAAAGTAATGCACTTACTAAATATGGATTTAATATCTATCCAATTATTTTTATATTTTATACATTGTGCTCTAATTATGACACATCATTGGTCCCATACTTAAATGGTGGTAGCCAAATAGAATCGTGTGGTTTTTAGCACATGCAGCCTAAATAATTTACTAATATTCCCAATTATTGGTACAGCTGATTTTATCGCTTCATATAAAATGATTTATGTTCCAACAACTAATAAATCAAAAATATTTAATCTAAATGGCAGATATGGCATATTCTTAAGGGGAAACATAACTTTATTTCTTAGAAATTCCATTTGCTTATTTTAACCCTTTCCCGTCCAACGCTCTATAAAAATTTTAATTTATTGATTCGTTTATGATTTAAAAGTAAATTTATTATTTGATACTATTTTTCAATAAACCAATATTTCTTAATGCCTTGGAATTAGAGTATTTTAGTTTATCGCAATTGGTTATGTTTGGTGGTCCAAAAATAGTCAACTGCCCAGGAAAGGGTTAATTAGGTATAGCTATTATATGTATTATTTAATTCATTCAATGATATTTCAAATAAGATTTAATAGTAAAAGCAGTGCCTACAAGTAGGAAAAACTTGATAGTAATAATTCCACTCCTCGAATTAATTTCTTATATTAAAATATCAATTTAACCCTTTCCCATCCAACTCACTAATAAAAAAAATCGAATTTATTCATTCGTTTAAAATTTATAGTCAAATTGTCTATTTGCAGCAATAATAGCATATAATAATAATAACACGTATCTCGGAATTTTATTATTTTTGTTGAATCTAATCTGCTAGATTTGGTAGGCCAAAAACTGTCTACCGCGCGTGAAAGTGCTATTAAATGTTTCTTTAAATCTGAATATTTCCAGGTATCTAAAATAATCTATTCAGCAAACTTGTTGCTGATATCATCTTTTCTATGAACGTGATAAAAATATGGTTATATTTACCCTCCCCCCATCTTTTAACCCTTTTCCTTCCTAAATTCTTAAAAAAAACTAATTAATTGATTCGTTTATGATTTAAAAATCGGGTTTATTATAGGCTGTTAAATCGCAATAAACCGGTATATTAACGAACCTCAGAATTATAGTATATTACTTGAAAGCTATTATCTATATTTGCAAGACCAAAAAATAGTCTTACACCGGCGAAAGTGGTTAACTCTCTTTGTTTGGTTGACAGGGGGAATGTTAGGTCTATTAGTATTGTGGTGCTATATATTCACTATTAATGTGTTATTAATATGGAAGACTGTTTAGAGGTGCTGAACTTTTACCAATATATTTTTCCTACTCATAATTGTTATTTTAATTTTTCAACCATATTAGAAAACTATATCAAATGAATAAAATGGTATAATCAGTATATTTACCTAATTAAAATAACCAATTTATTTATCTAATAAAATAATCAATATATTTATCTAATTAGAATAACTAATATATTTATCTTTTTAAAATAAGCAAATAGAGCTTCAAAGAAAAAAAAGTTCTGCCTCACCTAAGAATTCTTCATATATTATTTATAAATTATTAATGGTTTATAATTGCGCTTTGTTCAAAATGTCTATAATACATGCCGTTATTATGAATTTATTAATGATAATGAAATACGTACTAGTTAAATTTCAAAGTATTAAATACGTTAAAGCCAATTAAAAGCCCGGCTTGGATGAATCATAGTTGTAGTAAATGGAAAATCAAATGCATGCTATAAACTACAAATCCTAATAACCAAAATCTAAATATAAGCATCGCATCGAAATAAATCAGTATAAAATAAAAAAAACTTTCATAACTCCAATACTCGCTTAATTAAAAAGGCGGATAAATCGATTGTGGTGAATAATGCACGTTATTGAATCCTGGGTTGTTTGAGAAAATCGCGTTTTTGAGTGGCGCCACTGTAGCTGATCTGTTCTCGGGATAAGTTGGGTTTTTGTAATTATTTCCTCTAGTAAATTGATCCCTCTTTATTCCTTGTTGGTATAATAGCGGCTGTAATGGATACAGAAGCGGTCTACTTGTAGTATTACTCTTCGCTTTAGAAGCACCGCTTTCTCCTGGTTTAGTTTGCAAAGCACTATTTAGGAATGATATCAATTCCATTGCTGACTCGTGAGCAACTTGTGAATCTTTAATTTTCTCGGGCGTAATTTCTGAAGAGTTATTTATATTTTCTGAACTTAAAGAACCTGGGTAATTACCTTCTTCTACTAAATTTACTCCTCTATCACTCGCGGGCAGCATATTAATTTGTTGAGGGTTACTAGATTTTGAGCTCTTTGGAGTTGACACTGGTTCTGGTACTTTTTCTGCCAAAGATCCATTCTTTTGGTGATTGCCATATTTTTTGATACCGTTTTCTTTTTTGTGTTTGCTGTTAGACTTGTGGCTATCGGTACGATTTGAGGAAATAGTTTCTGTATTTTCTTTGTTACCTTTAATTAGATTTTTAAGTGCTTGCAAGTCAAGAGGTTCAGATGAAAAAGTTGCTTTATTCTGCCCAACTCCTGGAGCGATTTCAGAGCTAGACGTTGATTGGTTGTTGGGTTTAATAGTATTAGATGAAATTATGTTATTTTGGTCGATGTTTTGAACTTGGATTCCCATCAAGCCTAATTTCTGCATTAAGTTAGGGGCATTCGGAGGATGCTTGGTAGCTTGGCTAGGATGGCTATCGCCATGATTTGGTTTATCATGTTTGTTTCTAGATGGCACAGAGTTTTGTTGTTCATAGGTACTAATCGAAGCAGATTGCCTGTCGCTTTTTTTGGAGCTTGATACAGTTTCAAAGAATGCTTTGGATGAAAACACTTTTCCTTTATTAGGTCCTTTATTTTGCGAATTTTCTATTTGAGTGGAGTCGACTATTGTTGTGGCTCCGTCTGTTGGTTTGTTTAGCAAGATCATATTTTTTATTTTTTGCTGAAGTAGCAAGTAGTCGTTATTGTTATTAGTATTTGCAACGGCATTTTTGTGTATAAAAGGGTCAGAAGTGGTTTGGGTAGAATTAGGTATACTGATTGGGTTATTGTTTGATTTAACGGAGCAACTAAACGTAAAAAATAAAATTAAAATTAAAAAATTGGAAAGTGAAATGAAACCAGCAGACTAAAATATTACATAGAAAGTTGTTTGCATATTCTTCTGATATCATTTTTTTCATAGACCCACAGTCCATAGACTTCGCCTATTAATAAAGATTAATATTTATGAATAGAAAAAAAAAAAGATAAAAAGTGTATTAGATAATAAATGAAAGAAAAGGGTAGAAGTGATAATTACCATCAGCACGTTTATACATTATAATTCCAGATTGAATTTGAAAGTCGATGCCAGGAATTAGAATATCGTAGTAGTTATCGAGGCTTAGCCGGTTTAGAACAACAATTCCGTAGTCGAAATTGTTTGAAATTGGATAGTGTAACCCATTTCTGCTATTATTATGCCTACCTATAGCAAAGTCCCTAATGTAATTTCATTTTCAATAGTTATAATTATTGATGACAAAATGATGCTACATTAAAAAAAATTAGGAATTTCAAGCGAACCTTTTAAAGATAAACATAGCGCCTTCAATTCCGATCTTGACCTAAAGGGGAGACAAAAAAAAAAGCAAGAATGTGGATAAGAAAATAGGACAGGAGATAAGAAGTAAAAAAAAGGCAGAAGCAGACAGGGAATAAAAAATGAATAGTGGGATACGAACCCAGTTCTGCAGGGCCAAATCATATTTGTAAACAGCGACATGGCTAGTTGAATCGACGATAGAAGAAATACGAGGATCGTGTTTCTTCAAAACATTCATATTAACTTGCTGCTTCAAAGCCTCATCCATTGTTGGTTCTTTTTAGTTATTGTAAAAGTACAGTAAAATAGAAATGAATAGCTTATTTTTTTTGTAAAAAATATGGTATAGAGGTGCAAGGTAAATTAAATAAAGATGAAATGATTGTTGTTCCTTGTAGGGGTTGTAAGAATTTATTTGTGATTTCGTACTAATTTATGAATTCAGAATAAAAGGATATCAGGTATGATAAAGACGGTATAAAGGCTAATTAAATCTAAAATATAGCTGATAGAAGTATTAAAGTTCAAATAATAACGGCCAGAACATAAGCAATAATGTATAGGAGAAATAAAGACAATATTCAAGTCTGCATTTTAAAAATACAAGTCTTTAGACCTAATTTGGCTGAGAATGAATTTATCTCCCAATTACCCAATTACTGGCATTCGTTCATTTATAACTCCACTCAATGATGCTCGTAGAATTTTAATTCTCCTTACCAAATAAGAACGCAATTGTTGATAATCCCTCAACTAAATATTCGCATACCTACTCCCTATAGATTTCAACCGTTATTATCACGCTCTAAATATAGACTCCAATAACTAATCAATAAACTAAAATTATTGGTCACTAATTGCATCTGACTAATGAAATTTTTAGCCAATTACTGCCGCTTCTGGCCAATTTAATGCAATATTAATTACTACACGCTTCAAACACGTTTAAATCTATTTAATTTACCCCACCTATACTAAACTGCCGAAATTTCCTGTTAGTATCTAGACAATGTCTGGTGAAAGCTACCATTATGCATAAGAATATAATAATAATTAATTTATAATCAAATCTTAATGATAACACTTTCACAGATTATCTCAACTACTGAGAAACAATGATCGCATTAATTCACGTACTTCCAAACCATTACACTCGAATTAATATGCCCTATAACTAGTAATATAAAAATATATATCTTAAAGATCAAATCCCCTGAAAACATGATATAATTACCGGGAAAAAAACTAACCGCATATTACCATATAAAAACACCATTTATCTATACGAGAATATATAAATATTTACACACTCGCCCTAATAAACGACATCTCTAGTTTAATAATTTAACAGAAAAAAATATATCTTGAATAAAAGCCTACGGATTTAGAGCCTTTTTGACACTTTTATATGTAAAAGTAAAATATGATACAACTTTCAAAAAATTTATAATATTAATCGCATAAACAGTTAAAGATCGTCATATACTAGGGCAGCATGGCCGGAATAAAATATTAAAGTGGTTTGAAAAAGCGCTTAATAAATAAATTAGTTGTTATTTATATACTGAAAATAATAACTAATACCCATTTCAAACAAAATAACAATAAATGAAAATAAAGTGTGTCAAAATGTATAAAATAAATTTTTCTATAAATATAAAAATTACAAAAGGTAAGTTTCTAGCCTATAGCCACTATTCACTATGGTAGCTGCCCGAGTTCAAATATACATTAAACATAATGTTAAAAAAAATCATAACTACGTTTATTTATCACGAATATTCTTAGGAGAGTAGAAAAAATAATTAAAAATTAACCCTACCAATCTGTCGTTCTATCTTTTTTCTTTTTTCTTTTTTCTTTTATAAATAAAAAAATCTATACAATTTATAATTGAAAAGAAAATGATCCCATAAAAAAATTTTTTTTGACCAATCTCAAATATGCAAGACTAGATTTATGCTATTTACAATCAGGTTTTAAAACAGGATTGGCAAGAACTACAAATCAAAAATTAAATTATATAAGTTTGATTGACAAGTGAATATTTTATACAAGGATAACTCATTTAAAAACTTGAAAAGAAAACTTACACTGCCAACGACTTCAAGAGGAATACCAAAAATGTCTCGCTTTATCGTAAACGAAAATGCACAAGGAACGCTTGTCTGATCAGGTCTGAACAACGAACACCGCATCGTAGTAGTGTGGTCGTAGTTTTCTACAGCATAAACAGAAAAGTTCTCCCAGTACTTAACAATACTTGCATTATCCAACAACTATTAAACATAAACATCAATTCAAAATACAATTAG
The DNA here is from genome assembly GCA_001970855.1 of Smittium culicis. NCBI lineage: Eukaryota > Fungi > Kickxellomycota > Harpellomycetes > Harpellales > Legeriomycetaceae > Smittium > Smittium culicis. The sequence goes on from LSSN01000462.1 coordinate 9,285, forward strand.
AATAAAATTTATAAGCTTAACATTAAAATTATATAATTAGTCTGATTGTTTTTTTGCTTATTCATTTGAATTTAATTACCTCAAAAATTAGCTTTCTTCCGCCTTCTAGCTCTTCTTTTTTCCACCAGCACATTAGCGTAAATTCCCTACTAACTATGTTGATTTCACCTGTTATTCTCCAAACTACAGTAGGTGTACCAATGAATTCAAATAACCTTTCAAACTCCTAAATAATAAAAGAGAAATCGAATAAATAATTGTGCTAAAATAATTTGAATAGTCTAAAAACAATCCTAGATTTAATAGATTATACAAACTAAAAAAAAAATTACTAGTCGAAGGCGAAGGTGACATTTTTCAATAAATACAAAATCATCAAAACTCAGATATGATTGGAATGATAATATTGAAGGTCTTATAAATTCGATTGCTTTAGCGACTTTGAAAATTTCATCGTTGCTCATTCTATTAAGAACGAATTGATTAAAAAAGTGTTCAAATGATGATATAATGGGATTAATAGCCACTAATGTTAATGAAAAAAATACCTTGTTGTCATCATATCGTATAGTTTGATGAGTGCTCTGTTATCTTGGTGCGGTTTATATTCTAGGGAGTATATACTACTAGACGAAAATTTACTTGGATTCAAGTTGGAGTTATCAAGAGTAAATGGTAAATTATTAGTTTCGCTCATTGCCATTTGTTCCTGCGAAACTATATTATTGAGAGAAGGCTTGACGACGTTAGGCGCAGCTAATCCGCCTTTTATCCAGGTATCGCTAATATCATTATTGCTGTTATAGCATTGATGAGCTTGATTGATAATATCTCCAGAAGTAGAGGTATCATACGCATTGTAGTTGCAAAACGGGCGTCCTATTGAGTCGATGTATCCAGATAGGTCAGGGATCTTGTCGAGTTCAAAGTTGATGTTACCCAATTCTTCTTTTCCATAAGAAGAATTATGGTGGTGGTCTAGTATGTTTGATAGTATTGTGCATTCAAGATTAACAATATCGGATTCAAAATTAAAGTCAGACTCGGGTGTTCCAATAAACTTTTGACTGCTAGTATTTTCTAGTTTATAAATAGACAAATTAATAACTACTAACACCGATATATATAACAGGCTAATAAAAATTATAAGAGTGAAAAATAAGGCAACGAAATGATAATACACACCTGCATTAATTGGTGATGGTTTACCAGTCTTTTGATTGCTTTGTGTATTTGGATTTCCGTCTTGATTTTGACTCAAATTGTTGATATCTTCAAGTAAATATTTTGCAATCTTCTTTTTTTTTTTTTTGCAAACACAGGTTTTACCAGTGATGGTACATTTCAAGCAAACTATAAAATCAAACAAAAGTTAATATTGAAAAATGTGAATGTAAAGGATGAAAAGGGAGAGGTGTAATGATAGATATAAAATCACATACTATCACTGGTCTCAAGAAGGCCTTTATTTAGAGAATTTTTCTGTAAAAGCTTTTGATTTTCGTTGGGTTTATCCTGTTTGCAAGAAATTTTAACAGGGATTGTGGCGGATATAGGGCCAGCTTGGTTTCCCTTCATTACTAAATAAGAACTATTGTTTGAGGTTAAGTAAAGCTAGGAAGAAATATCGAGTGTAGTTGGGCTTCATATAATACGGCGGGAAAGTAGATTAGGATCCATTTAGAAGAAAAAATAGTAACTACTAAAAGATGTAATGTAGCAGAATAGAGTAACAATAATGCGAATATATAAACCAGTCCCAATAAATCTAATTCCTGACTCTTTTTTTATGTAGGGAAAATTAAATTGCCGCAAATTGCTTAATTACCTAAAAGCCAGTCATTTGCGATATTTCCTTGCCCTATCGGCTATTTCCTTTTTTGACCCTCTATCACCTTAAACCAATTTTCTCATTACGTAAAACCAAAAAATATCTTTTACAATTACAAAATCTGCCAAAAAATATTGTTTCTACTTGCACAGTATTTAGCCTATCAATAATAAATGATTACTACAATAACCTAATCTATTATACGCTCTCCGAAACTAAGACTAATACTAATACTAATACTAATACTAATACTAATACTAATACTAATACTAATACTAATACTAATACTAATACTAATACTAATACTAATACTAATACTAATACTAATACTAATACTAATACTAATACTAATACTAATACTAATACTAATACTAAT
>LSSN01000462.1:12021-62843 GCA_001970855.1 Smittium culicis
CTAATACTAATACTAATACTAATACTAATACTAATACTAATACTAATACTAATACTAATACTAATACTAATACTAATACTAATACTAATACTAATACTAATACTAATACTAATACTAATACTAATACTAATACTAATACTAATACTAATACTAATTTATTTACATTTAAAATTAATTAAATCATGACTATTATCTAAAATCTCTATAATATCTTAACTGCTTCTCTTGTTAATAAACTTCAATAAATAATATATAATCCAGTCACAATTAGCGTTTCTATATTAAATCTAAAAGTGAAAAAATCTATTTTCGAGGAATTACGTATAATACAGTTTGAAAATTGAGCTTTTCAAAATTTATTTTAATTTTTAAATACAACCTAAATATAAAACTAAATTTATTTTAATTTTTAAATACAACCTAAATATAAAACTAAATTTATAAATTTATAAATAAATAAACAATAATTATGAATATATGATGCTAATAAATTAGAAAAAAAGATATAAAAAATTAGAATGAAACTACTCCCTAAATATTCAACCTTTAGTAAAAATATAAATAATTTACTCTTACCCTTATACTAAATAAGATTATTTAAGATTATTTAATTTTGATAAAATATTAATGCTAATCTTTAAAACAAAAATGATAATAGCTGAATTTTTTCTAAAAAAAAATCAGAAAAATTGAAATAAATATTAATATGTGTTAATATTTTCAGTGATTATTATATTTCAACCAAAAAAATATGCCATTTTTTAGGATTAGTAGATCCCAGAAATAATTCTTTAAAAATAATAAAAAGCATTATAATCATGTATTTTTTGATTTTTTATTTTAACGAGATTAAAATCAAGAAATATTTTCTATTTTATCACTAATTAAGCTATCATATAATAATTTTTAAAAACTCAAAAAATCATTTAGTTTAAAACTTATATTTTTTAGTTAATATTAAAAATGATTTTAATAAATAACTGTTTATAAGATTTCTAATTTACATGATATTAATTAAACCAATTTAATTAAATTTATGACACCTTCATTTGATAATTTTTGATATTGGGTAATTAATAAAATATCATTATGGTAATAAAGTCAATATGACTTTTAATTATATTAATCCTTTCAATGTTATTTAATTCTATATGATTTTTATCATATCTAATTTTATATTTGTTGAATAAAAACTTTAGCTGCATATCTTTATGTATTGCTTTTAATTTATTTATTTTATTGATAACATTTATTATTTATATTAAAGCGTTTTTTAGTCTAAAAAATTTATTAAAATTATTTTAAAAGTTTAAAAAAAACAAATCATATCTGTATGCCTCTCTATAAGCTTTAAAACCATCTTTGATTGGTTATATGGATATAATATGAATTACTTTTATATTTTCAGCAAATATTTTTTATACTGAAAAATATACCAAGAAATATCATCTTATTTGATACCTATTATCTATAACTATTTTTTATAAACAATAAGTATATATATATATAATTATACCGCCTTAGATAATGATTTGTCGCCATAATGAAAAAAATACTTGGAATAATATCACCAATTTTTTTTTTGATAAATTAAGACTATTTAATATTTAAATTTTAAATGATAGTTAGTTTACTATTTATTGGCTGATTATACAATAAACATGATAACAGCATTTTTATATTGGTATTATTATTCGTTTATAATAAATAAATTATGTATTTATTTACTAATCTTTATAGCCTTCAAAAAAATCAGAGAAAAAGGTTATTAAATATTAATTTATAGCTGCTTACGAAAATTCTACTGCATTAAAAGGAATTTTTATCAGTCATATACTCATGTTATGGATATTTGATTTATATATTATATGATTTTTTTTGAACAATAGAAACTTTTTAACTGCTTTTTTTTATCTGAATTTTCATTTGGTCATTTTAACTAATAGAATATGAAAAAAAAATCAAAATTTACATCTCTAGAAGTAATATTTATCATATTAAATATTTTCCTTAGCATCTCGAATTTTTTTCAGGAGTTGACTTTTATTAATCTAATTGATAAATAAATCAAATACCAATGTAATCTTATCTACTTTTATTCTTTAAATTACCAACTCAAGATAAAAATTAATATTTTTAAATTAAAATACAATTTTTTTTTTTTTGAACTGTAAAATTAGAAAATTATCTAATTTTTAAAATATTAAAACTCAAAAAAATATGTAATTATTTTTGATCTTACCAAATAAGAATAATAGTTTATTTATTATCAATTATTTCAAATATAACTCAATTCATTATGTGAGAGATTTTTCTATTAATATTTTCGCAAAAATTCAATATTATCAGTCTCATTTTTTTTAAATTAACTGGAAAATAAATTAATGCATATTTTTATGTATATTCTCTTAAATTTTCTTGAATTTCAGTAAAATTTCTCAATTTGATTATATTTTGGCGGTTTAGGTTGATCATAATTGACATATAGCTTTACTTCAAGCTAGTATATATACATAACTGAAGATTATTTTTAATAAAAATCGTTGTGAAATGCAGCCAATTTCAATTTAATTATATATTAACAAGATGAGTCTATAATAATATAAATAGCTTCTCTATTGAACATATCAGATTCACGATTATAGTGTTAAATAATAATTACTTATGCCTGATTCTAACCAAATAATAAATATTAAGTTGCGATAATTCGTAATTAATTTTCAGGACTCTAATGAAAAAGCCTAGTTAAATGTGAGAATCAGTTTTTTACTAATATTTTACAAGTAAATCAACCCTCGAAATTATATAATAGTGTTTTCAGAAAAAAATAAAGATTATTATTCATAAAACTCACATACTATTGGTTAAAAACAAAATTTTACAATTTCTGTGGTTATCAGGAAAATTTAGACCTCTTATATGAATCTTGTGGTCATATCTCAACATTTCAAAATTTTCTAGGGTATACTTATTTCATGGATATCTGTTTTTTTTTTTTTGCTTAAGAACCCTTTGAATAGATTAAACTTATGGTTTTTGTTCTTGGAAACTATCAAAAATTCTAAAAGAAATAAATATTCTCGAATTTTATAATTAGATTTTAAATTAATATAATTCTATAAAAACTATATTTTTAGGTATTATTATAGCTCATTATCTCATTTTTGTACTAAATGAAAAATAAGTTGGAAAATTTTCTAGGTTACATGGTTGGATATTTAAGGATAATTGAAAGTGAAAGCAGAGTTATAAGCTGGTTTTTTTCAGAAATTAAACAATAAAACGAATAAACTGAAGATGGAAAATTTTTTTAAAAGATTGATAATGCCTTGTGAATAGGAAATTTGTGATCTTGAAACTATTAATTATATTTTAAATGATAACAATGAGATTTTTAACATATCCCAAGACTATTTATTTAGAATTTGAATGGTATTCTTATTTAATTATAGATAATTTATTGAATTTTTTACTAACTATTTTCATTAATGGATCCACTAGATATAATATATTGCAATTATATTTGATCTAAATTATGGATAATAAATTATATTTATTGTCCCTTCAAAAATGTAGCGCTAGGGAAATTTTAATTTTTAATTTTAGTAATTATCTTGCTGTAACAAGAAATTTTCGAGCTTCTCTGTCCCAGATCACTGTTCAACTTTCTCTAGAAAAACACATGATTATTCAAGTCATCAATTTTAAAATTATTAAAAAAAATATTCAAATCTAACCTATAATCCACCTAAAGTAAAATTTAATTCTATTTGATTAATTTTTAAAATGATTAATTCGATTCGATATCAAAAACTTTTTGAGCCTATTGATATTTTTCTCATCTAAATAAAATAGAAAATTTAAACATTCTCTGAATGTATTAGTTTCTATTAGCTGAAAAGAAAAATTTTTTTCCATACTATACATATCATGTAACTTGTTTTTTTCCAATACCAATTAATACCTTTTTTATATCAGCATTCATTAGTATCAGTATAATTATATTAAGTTACGAATAATTTCAGTTATAAAAATTCCCCCAAGAATAATCATAATATATTTATAAAATTAATTCGAGCTAATATTGGAGTCTTCTTCGAAAAAACTAGATTTAAAACATAATTTCAAGTTATTTCGAGATTTTATCCATTGATATACTGGTGATCCGAAATAAGATCGCGAGTTGAATTCATTTTAATCAGATAAAGAGCCGGTTAATTATATATTTCTAGATTTTTCATTAAAATTTTAGAATTTATTCTCTTATATAAATTTAACTAGAATCATTTTTTTTAACTGTGATTATAAATATAATCAAACCATAAAAATCAGGGAAATTTTTATAATGAATTTTATAAGATGTAATGAGGTTTAGAATATGCACATATAAAAAAAGAATTATTCATCAGAAAAAATTCTAAGCTTTAAAGGTTGAAAGAATCAAATTGTATCCGATTTAATAAATAGTAGAGTTCTTGTGAATTTTTTTGATATTTATCCCTCGTTTTCTGTTTTTTTTATATATTTTTGATTATCTCAGCTAATACAATATTGTTATGCTTAAAAAAAACATTTTTTTTTCCAAATTATCACCTAATTAGATTATTTTTTGCTTCTAAAAAGTATATTAGCTAATATTTCCCTAAATTTTGCAAAAAAGTTATAAGACTAAAAATCAACCAATAAATTTGATTATTGATAAAAAAAAAATCTAATATAGTACAAGATTTTTAAAAATATTTTTTTTTAGTTGATATTATATAGATATTGGACTATACATTTATATTCATTTTAAGATTTAATTATTTTATTTTATCGTGTAAATAACTTTCTGGTCTCACAATCCCATTAAATATAGCACTAATAGATATGCCTTAAAAATAAATTAATATTCAATTTTTTTTAAATAGGTACTTTTATTTGAATCTGTAATACAAAATAAAGATTTAAAGTATTTTAAATAGTATTTAGGATCGTATCAATTTTATAATAAGTCGATTATTTATGTACAATTTTAAATAAATATCTATACTATTATCCTCGAATTTAGTTTATACAAAATAAAATTTTTGTATAAAAAAATCTAACAAAAAAGTTGATTTATTTTTAAATTATAATTTTTTTTACTTCTCCTATAAAAATTATAATTAAAAAAAGTATAATAACAACCAATAATTATAAAATATATAAAAAATATATATTAAAATTTATTATAATATAGTAGTGGAATACTAGATGGTTAATACTAGCTCGTATACGAAAATCTAGAATAAGATATTGTAAGATGTTATAGCCAAAAAATTAATTAGCGATGGATAGATTTCAAATTTCTAAGAAAACCAGTTTTTATTAATTTTATCATTAATATTATATATTTTAATTTTTACCTTTTATTTAGGCCATGTAATATTGAAAATATACAAATACATACGCAAATTAGCTTAATAATTGAATTCATAAAAATTCATAAAATTAATATTATATTTATTAGTAATTTCTAAATAACTGTCAATATTTATAGTGTAATTTTTTGACAATAAAGATAAAAATTAATGAATTAGAAATAAAAAGCGTTTCTATAATCTCGAAAAGATCGTTTCAAGAGAATAAATAAATTGAATGTATTTATTATTATAGTATAAGTGGGGGTTGTTTTTTTCTTTGATATTTTATTATCTAAATAAACTGAATTTTTAAATATTATAAAAAATTTTTTTTTTCACAGTAAGATAATAGTGTGTTAATATCAATAAAATTTAAAAAAAACGAAGGTTATTATCAAATTTTATGATGAATCTATTTAATTTCAATACAGGAAATATAATAAGTCGCTATAAGGCTAGTGATATAAAAAATCATAAAAAATCATATGAATAGAATGAATAAATAGAAATAATAACTTAAATCAAAGCTCTTTGCTTTAACGAGTTAATATTTACAAATTTAAACACGAGATTTCAATGTAATTTTATAATCAAGATGATTGAATTAAAAAACAAAATAATTAACTTAAATAGGTAAATCGAAATTATAAATTTTCGTTGTGAAAAAAGTTAAATTCTCGAGATGATGTAAATCGTGGAACGAAAAAGGCGAAAATAAGCCAAATTCTATCATATACAAGCAGTACTTGTTTAATCAAAATAAGAAAAAAACAATATGTTCTTAGACTGAATATATCAATAAATGCTACTTGGTTATCTTTATTGATACATGATTAAGTAATAATGCACATAAATCTCAAAAGCGATTGATTTTGGCTTCATTGGGATTCAGGAATTAATTGATATTTAACTTAACTTCAACTAAATAGATTACATTTTAATTGTTTAATTTTTTTTTTCAGGCATAGCAGTTACTCTTTTATTCATTTTTTTTTAGATAAATGATGATTTTCTAAATATATAGGAAAATTTAGTAATGATTGATAATAAATATTAGACATGTAAAAATTAAAATACAGTTTCATGTATATGAAATCTGGTATTTGTAAAATATTGGATATTTTTTTATAAACTATTGTATTGAATTGATAAATTGAAAAAGAGGTTATTTTTTTTATAAAGATCAAAGCTTTAATGGGTAATAGAATTTTATTTAAATAGGATAGTATTTATGCATATTTCGAACCAATAATAGAATAGTGGTAATATTCTATTTATAAAGTGAAATCGATTTATTTGAATTTATGCTATGAAGCTGTAGTTATTTATTCAAAAAAAGTTTAGAAAAAAAGATTTAAATGTAGATCTGGAAACGCTAAATATAAAAAAATAAAACATTCTGTTGGAAAAAGTTTTTTTATTCTAGGTATACGTAATACTTGAGTAAATGTTAAAATATAAAATTATGGGTTGTTGGTTATTGGTTATAATACAATAGAAAAGCAATTAAAATTATATAATATTCAAATCATATGATTTGAAGTTATATTCATACCATAGTTATAAAATAAATGTTTTATTTCAATGGTATAATTAGATAAGCTTCTAAATAATATTTTTTTTGTTAAAATAGTAGAGATCAGGTGAACTGTTAGCTTAATCTAGATAATAGTAATTTAATCACGAGAGGAAGTTTACTTGTATATATTAAATGAGATATGGATAGATGTATACAATTTAGTGTAAAATAAACAATATCTCGTAAATTTTTACTATTATATTAATGTAATGAGATGTAAGCCTTTTCCCGTCCAACACTCTTATAATTTTTTTTTTGATTCGTTTATGAATTATAAACAAATTTTATTTACTCTACTCTAGAATAAGCTAATGTCTGTAAGAGAATACGAATTAATTTATGTTATTGAACGCAGTTAGCAATACTTGGCAGGTAAAAAGTAGTCCAATTCCAGATATAGAGTTAATGAGCATATATTTATGGCAAGAAAAAAAAATAAAACTATATCTTGTTAGATAAAAATTTCCGAATTTTTTTATAATTTGATCATATATTCATGTATAATTTGATATTTTAGCTAAATTGGTATTAATGGGTTAGGATATAGAAATCATAAGTTTTTATTTATAGGCAAACTCGTATAGGGTCAAATCGATTTTTAGATACGTATAAATAAATCAGCAGAGAATATTAAAATTTTAATGTAACATTAGTGAAATTAGGTGTTGGGCTATTTTTTTAACGAGATGCGTTTAGTTTTTAATTTTATTTTTAAAAAGCTCTTTAATTTATTAGCTGAATTTGATTATATATGGCAATCTTAATAGCGAGTTATGAGTTTAGTTGATTTTAAGTATGCTTATGTTTGCGTTTTTATATTAAATATATGGATATTATGATGGTGAAGCATTTCTGGTTGCGCTACAAGTCCGGAAATATTGTTGGAGCTGTGATTGAATCGATTTGTTTATTATAAAATATTTCTGATGGTGAGAGAATACTTATTCTTGGAATCTTATAGACCCATAAAATGTATTTAGTAAAAAAAAAAGATGGGAAATTAATGAATGTAGGGTCAATATTACAAATCTGTGAGATTAATTAGAGTAGCAGAACTATTTTATTTAGGAATTCAATCTGCTGTTAATGATTAGTTAAAGCTAATGGTCAGATCGACAGTTCATTTGATAGTTTTTAATAATAGGATATAAAGTATAACTAAGAATGCTGAATAGGAAAAAAATTAGTAGAAATAATCCGCCTTTTTCAAATAACAGCAAATTTATTGATTGAACGAAATTCCATCATGCGACCAGCGCGAAGAAATACGTTTTTTTTATGAAAGTTTCGGATAAGTGTAAACAAAAAATTCAGCGAGTTTCTAACAGTAACGATATTTTCAAAGAACTAATGGCGGTATTCGACCAATTTATTTACCTTTTTATGTAAATGACTTAATGGACTTGTATCAATTTAAAATGGGTTGGGCGGGAAGTGTCGCGATTATAGAGAGCAATTAGTTACCCTTATAATTAGTAATGCCCGTTATATTTACCTGGCCCAAAGCGGAGTTAACTATTGAGCGAATCAAAAGGTTCGGATTTGTGGTCCTGTTTGTTATACGAGGTTTCCAGTACGTGAAGTGATAAATAGGAATATGCATCAAATAAAGCCGAGTATTATTCATCTCAACCCTTATATGAATTACAAAGCCCGTTTCTATAACTTTTTAAGTCACAAAAATATGGAATAATTGAGCAAAAATTATATATATTTATTGGCTATCTCGAACTGTTTGTCGAATGGTGAGAGTGCATAAAAATAGCTGACGAATCATCGCTCTAATCAGTATAGAAAAAAATTAGAGATTAGAAAAAATAGGTTTTATATGGATAAGTGATTTGCAACTCTAATAATATCAAATAGTCAATATTAAACAATGATTTGCAACTTTGGTAGGATAATTTAGATCTATTGGCTAAGGATACATCGAAAGGAGTATATAATAGGCTTAAATTTATTACTACGCAGTATATTATCGGGAAATAAATGAATCGAGTAAGGCTATTTGCAGAGTGAGAAGTATAGGATAATTTTCCGGCTCGCTGGGCCAATGACAATGAGGGTAGCCAGGTAAAGCGGCAGTGGAAATAGAGGTAAATCCGAATATGGCTTTTGTTTATGGCTGTTTTCGTCAGATTTGCAGCGCACAGAACTTTACCGCTATCGAATGTCTTACTAAGTCTATTCAATTCTTGCAAACTTATACAAGTTGTTTAATACACAAACAAAAAATTCCCTTTTATCTTCGCTTATCCTTACCCCTACTCTATTGCCTCCGTTCTTTGTTCCTCCCACTTCTACCCCCCTTTTCCTTCACCCCTTACCTTATTGCCTCGATCCCTTAATCCATACTTTTCTATATTATACTATTTATCACTGTATTAAGCATAGGCTTCCTAGCTCATGTTTACATTAAACATCCTAATTTAATACCTATACATAGATGTAACTTATCATATGTGCCCTAATTTTCAATTTTTTCATTTTTCTTCTCACATAAATCCTTCCCCCTACTGATTTAATTTACCGCCTCCTCTAAAATGACTATTGTATACCCAAACACCGATTTCGTGATTAAATCCAACTCTCCCCCGACAAATATTAGGACATCTTTAAAATATGAACAGGATTCCCCTCCCGATTTAAAAAAAATAAAGTCCCCCACTTTGATTCCCTTATGGGCAAAAAACTCTTTGCAAATAAATGATTCACTAACAACTACAAATACATCAACTTTTATTAATAGGAATTACCCGAAAAAAGTTCAACAAAAGCCCATTATTAACCAAAATCATGATCCTAATACTTCAACCACAAATCCCACCCCTAATTTATCAAATCAAAAACAAATTTCTCGACGAATCTCAATCAAAAAAGCTCTTTCCAATAATACTATCCTCAAATTAAACTCTCATTTGCACAAAATCGCTGATTCTAACTCCAACTCTTCTTCTACCCGAAATCTCCCCAAAAAAGCTTCGGCTTCAGCCTTACCAAAATCAAAAAATATCCTTAATTCCGTAACCTCTAAAAAAACCTTAAGCCCTTCTAAAAGAATGCTTGTAAAATTATCCAATATCCCCAAAATACCTTCCATACAAAATATTTCTCCTAAAACCCTCCCGGCCGAAAAGCCTCAACTCAACTCAAATCCCACAAAATTCACTTCCAACATAAATACTACCTCCAAGCGTTACTCCGGAGTCAACAGCATAAATTACCCTAGTATTTTAAGAAAGTATTCTAATGCTAAATATTCCTCTACACCTAAGCTTGCTCCAACAAATTCCTCTCACTATACTCCAAAGTCTAAAAGTATCCCTCAAAATTACTCATACTATCTGGCTTCATCAAACCAATCACAAAATTCAGTTTCTCCTTCAAAAAACAAATCTAAGACATCTAAAACTACCTCTCTAAACTCAAACAAATACAATAGCTCCTTAAAGCGCTCAAAAATCCCCCCTGCTGATATAAACAACCTTAACTTAGTCATCGCCTCTTTGCAATCTCAACTCAAAAATCAATTAGACCTAATCGACGAACTCAGTTCAATAAATAGTGACTTGTGCTCTGAGTTATCTTCTCAAGTAGATTCAACAAAATTACTCGCTCAAGATGTTAACCAACTAAAAAATGATAACAAAGATCTATTATACGACCTCGAAGTCAAAAATGCCCAGCTAGCTTCCGCAAAATACTTCTCTCATTCATCTACCTTAAATTCTTACAATTTGCACAGCTTTAAAATTGACTTATTGCATATCCAGGATCTACTACACTTATGCAACCTAAACGCTTCCTCTTTGGATTATGCCCTCCCCAAAAATCAAAATAATTCTAACCAACTTGAATCATCTAAACTTGAACCTAATGATCCTATTTTTTCGCAAATTCTTAAAAACAAATCCCCATTTTCCTCCCCAATAAGCGCTCTCAATAAAAATAAATCTAAATCTAAATCTTCAGTTTATAATATATCCTCCCCAAACATCGATTCCATTGATATTCCTCCCCACTCAAGTTCTCCCAACAATAACCATAGCAATTTAAATATTGCTGAAAACTTTACTATTGATGACCCTAAACTCCAAAATCTTAGTATTTATACCAATATTTCTAGCAGCCCCACTTTTGAGTCTAGGCACTTTGAAAGTATAAGCATAAGAAAATCTTCCAATAATTCTGATTTTAAAGCTAAAACGCCTTTAAAGTTTCCTGATTTATCATCTAATGCAAATCCTTCATCAAAAACATTTATTTCTAACTCTGCTCTTACGTCTCCTGATCGACCCTCAAACCCTTTTAGCACTCCGCCTATTGATTTACATCCATCAAAATTAAAGTACCCCGAAAGCAGCGACTCTTTCGCTATAAACAACAACAACCCACTATCTAAAAATATATCTGAAATAGATAAAATTGTCTCTAAAATTATTAGTAATATATCTTTATCTTCATCATCCAAACCTTCTCCTATTCCTGAAAGCATTGATTTTAAACTCGACCCATTACCCAATCACTGCCCTGATATAAACTCAATAACGCTCCAGGATTTAAAAAATTCAAATTCTTCCCCCTACTTTTCTGATTTAAGTAGCGCAAGCGCATCTCTATCCTCAGAAACTGAAGCTGATGATTCGTTACTGCTCTTGAATGAGTCAAATTCGTATCTTTCTTCAACTGCTGGCTCTAGCCCTCCATTATACACAAAATCCAATGATTTCAACGCTGTCAATGGATCCACTCAAAAATACAATAACAGTAATGGATTTTCCATCAGAAGAACTACCGACTCTATAAAAACAGCAACAAGCGAAACTATAACCAACTATTCTAGAAACGCAAAATCAAAAATGCCTAAACTATCCATTCAATCACCTACCGATACAAATTCCGCTAAAAATCTTCCAAGCCCACAAAAAAGTAGTTTAAGGTCACCTCCATTATTGCATCAGTCAAACACTCACACCGGATTAAAGCAAAAATCTCACCTCTCCATCTCGCACAACCTCAGTTGTCATAATTGCATTCTGCTTACTGAAGCTATCTCATCCCTCATAATAGATAATGATTTTTACCGCCACGACAATAAGATCCTAAGTAATAAGCTAGCTAACACAACCGATGAGTTTAACCTGCTCATTGACATTTTCAAAAATAATCATCAAAAAATATTTTCCAATTCTCCAAGCTTGAATTTTTAGATCATGTATTGACCTTTTAAAAATAAAAGCAACACAAAAACAAAAAAATTTTATTTTTATTCAAATAAATATTATCAATTTATATTATCATATTTTTACTAATTTTGTGTATATTAAGCATTTCAATTGAATAGAAAACGTAAAGGAAAAGATAAATTCAACAAGATTCAACAAGTTAAAATAAAGAAGTCAATATATTAAATAAAGAAAATAAATTCTATAGTCTATAGTCTAATATCTAAAATCTAAAATCTAAAATTAGAGAAATCAAAATGCAAAAAATGAAAAAAATTCAAGCTATAAATATAAGAAAAAAAATATTAAAAGATTATAATTAAATCAATCCGATTTAACTGGAAGCCACAGTTCAGGCAGTTTTCCATACAGTCCCGGGTGAACATAGTCATTAACACTTCCATCAAGGATTCCAGGCACTCTGAGCATTGGCGGTTCAATATAATCGCAATGTTTATTAGGGAGGAGTTCGTGCTGAGCTTCAGCAGAAAATCTTTGGTAATTTGCGCTGTTCTTGACAATACTGCTATTAATGCTTGGCGATTTAGTTCCTCTAGCAACAATTACTTTGCTAAATTTATCACCAGCATTTTCGCCCTTAAGTTTCAGCACGTCCTGGCCAGTATTATTTGCGTATGCGTGGTCAGCTATAAGCTTAGTTGGGCTCGCAATATGGTCTTCAATTGCGTGGCTTCTGGATTCAAGGTTATTACTTGCACAATTTGGATCTGAACAGTGGCCCTTCTCGCAGTCCGTGTCTGCACCAGGCTGATAGCGCAATCCGCTTAGTCGAAACAGCGATTGCAGCGATGGTTTGTACCTAGTCATCCGCTTTGAATTAATGTTCTTGCTGAAATAGTCGTAGTTACTGTTCTTGCTCAATGGCGACCTCTTCGCGCCGCTGTCACATCGGCTGACACGTGTATCAGCTAGTGCATATCCAATATCATCCTTGCCTTTACCATCATTGTTTCTCGGCTGGTGACTCTCTCTTAAATCGTTCTTTGACTTTTTTGGGCTGCTTCTATCGCCGCCAATCATCCTTCCGTTATCGCCATGGTTCACAAAATTCTTGACTTTTTCTCTCTTTTCTGTTGCTGTAAGTCCAAACTCATACTTGAACATGCTCCCTGGAATGCCCCTACTACGCCCACCAAATTCAGTTCCTACTCCCAAAATACTCTCGCTTCCATCAACACTTACTTCTGTTTTTTCCGATTTCAAATATTCTTGCTCTGTTTCAGCAAACCTTGGGTACGTTCTACCATTATCTTCATTCAATTGGCTAGCTATTTCAATAGTTCCTCCACTACTGCTTTTCCCTATCTCAATACTATGAGATTCGCCCAACCTTGCACTCACCTCATTGTTTCTAGTCACATTGCTACTGCTGCCATTACTACTGCCATTAATGCTATTTCCGCTGTCGCTATTACTCATACTACTTAGTATATTTTCATTAGAAACGCGTTTCCTCTTAAGTACCTTATTCACTATATTGCCTATTCTCCTCCCAACATTTTGCCTTGCACTCCTCTCCTCAATATCGAAATATGACAGACTCAGATCATCATAATTCAAGTCAAGCTTGCACTTATCATCCCTCTTCGTTATACTATCAAAATGAAGATCATAGTCAACTCGCTGCTCAGCAGTGTTCGAAAATAGTATATCAATCGACCCATCAAGTATCGCTGCTGCTGGATTAAAGTCGCTAAACAAAAACTCGTTCGCAGAATCGTGCATGCCTTCAACTGCTTGCTTGATTTTAGTCATTATCGCTGCTACTACATTTTTTGACTCGAAAGATCTGTCGCCGTTCGCACTGCCATTGCCACGCTCGCTCATCGCCGTTCTGCTAAACTCCGTCGTGCTACTTATTTCCGACATTTTAGCTTTCGCGATTTTTGTCAGCTGTGAGTCATCAAGCATACTGTTATTAACCTCGCTCCCGTATAGCGATGCCGCCACCGAAACCGAATTACTTACCATGCTCCCATATAGCGATATGTTCGACGAATTCTTCCTTTTCATAAACTGGATTGCCCGTTTTTCCTCGTACCATAAATACTGATCTTCCCCATTAATTTGCGCATAGTTGCTGAAACTTTTCATTCCGTTTCTAGTTAGGACGTTTGGCAGTGATGTGTGCTTATCTTTATTTATCCTTGCTATGTTTGGCACTGTCGGAATTGTGATACCCCTCTCCGCTTCACTTGAATACCAGCTAAAGTACTCGCCGTACCCATTTAGATTTGATGGGACATATCTTTCTGACTTATACAAACTAGATACATATTTGTTCTCATTCGTGCTATTATTCATTCCCCCTCTAATGCTGTTCAAGCTTGCTGTGCTATTAGTATAGCTGCTTCCTGAATATAGACTATTGAACGAATTTTCTGTATTTAGCCTAATTGCTAGTCCTTTCTTTGAACTATCAAAACTACTTGCATTATCACTTGAGTAAAAGCTAGTATTAGACACGCTGTTGCTACTAAGAACCTTATTTCCGCTATTCTTGTAGCCGAAAAATTTCTTTAAGCTGCTTGTACTGTGTTTTTCGGAGTTTTTATTTGCCCTGATATTCTCATTTTTGACATTCTTATACCCGGAATTATCTAAAATATTTTCCAATTTACTACCTTTGCTCTTTACCGTATCTATACCATTCTTCTTCGAGCTATCTCTTAATGAGTAAGTGCTGTTTGACCTTGAGTATAATCCTCCCCCCTCTTCTACCAATATCATATTTTCAATTAGCTTAATCTCCTCAACATGAAGGTCATCAAGCTGTACATTCCCATCAACCCCAGCAATTCGCGATTTACTCCTTATTCCATCACCGAGTTTACCGTCATATAATGGATTTTTTCTTGAAACAGCTCCCATGTAATTTTTGTATTCCATAACTTCCATGTTTTTATGTTCAACTGATCCGTATTCATATCTCCCATTTTTTCTAATTCCTCGCTTTCTCAGCTTCCCTGTTCCTAATTCGTTCTTATTCCGTGGTACTAATACTCCGCTTGCTTTTGCAACCGCATCTGTATCCGAGTCCTGCATACTGTTCAAGCTTTTTACAGCCTTGAATTTGCTGTCGCTGTAGCTTGACTCATTCATAACACTAGAGTGATATCCAATTGCTGGGCTTGAGCTTTTAATATACTTTTTAGCACCATTTTCTTTCCTCAATCCAAGGCTGTTATTTATTTGGGCCTCATTACCTCTATTATTTCCTATGCTAGTCTTATTTATCTTGTGGCTGACAACTGACTCGGAGTTTTTTCTCATAGCGATTTCTCTAGTATTCTGGTCAATTAGTATACGTGATTTTACTCTCTTTGCTTTCAATTTCTTCAAATCGCCTTTTTTATTTGCTCCTACCAATGTCTTGTTTCTATCAAGCTTTTCTTTGTTTGAAATCCAATTTTCCATATATCCATATTTTGGGTCCCTAAATACTGATTCTCCCAGGTGGACATTTTGGTTAAAAAAGAACACGTTCAAGTTGTTATCATCACCTACTTTCTCTCTTGCATTTCGAATGTCCGCATCAACAAAATGCCTGTCTGAAAATTTTATAGGGCTCTCCGATTCGTAATGGCGCAGCTTCGATCTCTTTTTTCGTCCCATTCCATTTATCTTGTTGGTATCAGCGTCAAATAAAAATCCATAAGGTGAAAATACTGAGCTTATATTATACGAATTAATATTCGGTAAATTTAGCTTTTCCATCCCTATAATGTTATTATTTTTTACACCTTCTCCACCTTTAAGCGATGTATATGAATTGTGTTTTTGCAAGGTATCTTCACTTTTCTTTTCGAATTTTTGTATATCTTCCATGTCTTTACCTAAATTTCCATTTCCATTTCCATTTCCATTTCCATTATCTTTGCCGCTAGATGGAGGTAATGGGTATGAATCGCTGGGCGGTGGGTGTCTCCACAAATATGTCGGTATAAATTCAAAGTTTGAATTTACCTTATTGCAGTAAACAAACAAGTACATGAAGCTACAAACAAGTAGCGGGATCATAGTTAAACCCCAATATCCAGATGTTTTAGTTATTGCGAAAAATGATATAATCATTTGGAATAACAAAACTGAGATTGTCATTCTTGTTAGTATTTTTGGCCACATCATTGCTCCTGATTCATAGTTTCTGAAATATACATATAATAGAAGGTATTTCATCACTACGTATCCGATTGCATAGTATATAATTGCAACCCAAACAACAAGAGGCGAAAAGGTACTGTAAAATATTGATATAGTAAATACTAGCATTGGATAAGGATAAACATTGTACCAATCTATATATACTGGCGCAGCAATCTTTGCAAATTCTCTTGGCGAAAAGCATAAATATCTTTGGAAAAAATGCCATATCACTGGTCTAAGTTGAAGCAATTTTAGAGGTTGGAATGTAACTCCGAGTAAAAAAACGTACGAGATAAAGAATGAGCCCAGTCCTGGCATAATATCCGCTAATTTTTGCAACAAAGACCTAGGATCGTCAAGAGCTTTCACTATTACATCCCAAATAGCCCCAGAAACGCATAGTATAAATATGACATTATATACTAAGAATAGCCATGTTTTGCATAGCACTGAAAAATCCATCTCCTGTAAACTTCTCGCACCACCATAAAATACGATTTGCTTCAATATCCATGGTAATATATTGAAAAAGCTAACCAAGACCAACGACGGGAGAGTTGAAAACACTATACTGCGTAAAAATTCATATTTATTAAATATCTCGTTAAGAAATTCTACTTTCCCTAGTGTGGCTGGCGATAACAGTGAACCAAGAGATATAACTGGCGGAACCCACAAAATTGATAATGTTATCAACATCAATACCATCATGTACTTTCGATACCTTTTCTTTTTTGGTGAAAAATTTACGTTTTTCCAATACACCCCACGAGGCTCAGGAGCCATTTTTACAACCATCTTTGACGGATTAGGGTACATTGAAGTTTGACAAACCATGTGAGCTGTTGCTGCATCCTCGAACGTCACAAAAGCGGTACTTGACGGAACCGGCTCATCGAACTGTTCTCTAAACTTCTCAGATTCCAAGTCTAATCTAATAAATTCATTTCTTAAGTGATCGATTTTATCAACACGATTAAATTTAAATTTTTTCCCTTCAGATTTATCTCTTACAAGCATCTTTCTTCTATTTAAAATGATTGAGCAACTGTCGCTACCGCCTTCACGTTCTCTTGCCCTCTCTTCGCATGCTTTTCTATTTTCTTTATTACAGCTAAACCTATGCTTAACTGCAATATGATGCGGCTGGGCCCATTTCAATAGTAGATCCCTTTCTTCTTTTCTAGCCTCTGGACCTTCAGTCATTATAGCATCGAATAGCTCTTTACGGTTGTAATCTGGATGTACGCAAGGATTTCCAAGGATGTATTGATATTCATTTTCAAGCTTTGCTAAAACCTGTGCACGTTGTTTAATCACTTGTAGAAATTTGGTGTCATCAGGGCAAACCCTGATATTTTCAACTTTTCCGGCTCCAACACCGTCTTCCCATAACCATTTTAATGACGCTGGCTTTTCTACAAGAAACTTTGGAATTTTGCTAACCATGACAGTTCTAGATACCGTTGCATTTCTCGCACACATCAAAAAGTGCCACCTCAGTGACGCCCACTGAGATGTGAATTTTGTTAGGTGGTAAAATGAAATGATAGTAAATACATATGCAAAAACTATGTGTATCAAAATCAATTTATTATTCTCTGAATAGTTAACCGCCTTCGTGCTATTGAACAATAACGTCAGACTCTTTGCTGCATCAATGTTCTTGGATAATGTAGCATCAGTACTGTCGCTATTCAAAAATTCGTTCAAATCTTTTGAGGCGTACTTTATATTTAATGGATAAATTATAACTATTGCTATTATACCAATATCTAGTAATAATCTCATTAACATTTTATGATATCTAAGAAAAATGTATGCGTCCAACCCCAAGGAATTTAGAACATGAGCATCACTCGTTTTTAAAGTAGGTATAATCCACCCAAATAAACTACTTGGTAACTCAGGCGGTGATGTTCTATTAATTTTATTTATTTTGTTAAATAACAATTTATAAAAGCAAAATGAAAGTATTAGAAACAGCTCATTAATAATGTATTCTTTATACTTACATCTTTAGTCTAGTTCTCGGTGAAAAGATGAATTTAAATTTCAGCCTCAAAACACTAAAAATTACGACTAAAATTATCCCAAAAACAATTCCCACTACAAATTGAATCCAAAAATTGAATGAGTTTATCGAACCGCTTTTAGTTAGTGCGGTGATATATGAAGGATCAAAAAAATTGCTGATGTTTTCGCGTTTAATAAATGGTTGAAACTGCGGATGCTGCAAAGGGTTTAAAAAATCTAGGTCATTTTTAATCGTAGAATGATTTGATTTTTTTTCTGCAATGCTGGTAGTAAAATTCGAATCTTCGTTTTCTACATCGCCTACATTATCCATTTTACCCAATTTAGTTTGTAAAAGTTGTTTGATGTTTTTGTAGTCAGGAACCTTTTGAACTTTATAAAACCCTTTATAACCTTTCTTATTCCCATCATCTACCTGTTCAAACTCTTCTAAGTTTAACAATTTTATTCTTGAAGTGCCTTGATTTATATTATAGCTTTCTGATGTACTAGATATCTCCGAACATTCAACTATTTAAAATTAAATTGATTATAGTAACTTAATTAGATAAATTTTATGTTAAAATGCTTTAAACTTTTGATAAGCTATAAAGATATATCTAAATAAATAGTTCTTACCAACAGGATCGTTTAATATTATCCATACAAGAATTAATAATATTAGAAATTTAGTTTTTACATCCATTTTGATATATTTTTTATATTTATCTTTGGTTTTTTAATACACTTTTCGATTATGATATAAGGCCTTCGAGCTCAAATTTGTGATTATTTGCCTTTCTCGAAAAAAATTTGCAATTTTTTTAATTTAAAGTTTGTAATTTAGATATATAATATATAAATTGATAATATTTGAAATTAAATAATACAGTGTAAATATACTATAGATTAAATTTTTTATACAAATTGATTTTATGATTTTTTTTTCAAAATTAATGTATGTAAAGGATATTCTAATTTATTAATTAATTGTATAAATATATTATTATAGTATGTTCTTTTTGAAAATTATTTGATGCTAAAATTCTAAAAGCTATAAATCAGAAATTTTAGTTTTTCCTATTTTGAAATTTTAGTAAAATGAATATCGCAAGTTAAATGTTATACTTATGAAATATGTTTATAATATTAATTTGTATTTAAAATTTTCTGTGTGAATTAATAAAAATAATAAAAAATTTTATATATAGTATTAAATTTTATTATGGAATTAGTTTTGTATATAAAGTTTGAAAAAAAAAGAATATTCGATAAAATTCCCACAAGCCAATATATATATAGTTCAATAGGTATAACTGTATTTTTTTTCATTGTTATTTCCTTTTTTTAAATGAACTCTTGGTTCGCAATTAAATGAATGGTGTTTGAACTTAATAAAAAAAAAACTTTATTATTATGAAATTAGGAGTAATATAATTTTTGGAAAGATTTACATGGCTATTTTTTTTTATAATTTCCGCCACAATTTTTTTTAAATTCCTACTTTAAAATACCCATGGTTCATAGAATTAAACCATAGTATATATACAAGGTCAGAGAAGATGAGCATCTATTGATTAATAATTGTATAGAGCGTAATATAGTTTTAAAATATTCGCTATAAAAAACTTATACTAATAAATATGATTCTATTAGCTTAACTCGGCTTCATAATTTTTATCACCAGCGAGTAAATTAATCATACATATCGCCTCAATTTTTTATCGAAACTATATAAAGTAAGAAGTACAAATTTAATTTGAAAAATAAGACTTTCAGCCATTTTATTTTATAGGATTTTTTTATCCCAGAATTACTCGTATTCAAGCTGAGTATAGTTTTATTTGAAAGAAAAAAGTTAATAACCATAGATAAACTGCAAATAATAATGAATCAAACGAATAAAGCACAAAAATTTTTTATTTCTACGCACTTATTATCAAAGCAGGCCAGATTTAATTAGAAGTTTATATTATAGTGATATAATTTCACAGGTTTTTAGTCCCAATCTAACAGCCACATTTACCATTTTTATTTCTTCTTATGAGCAACTCGAAAAATTATGATGTGCTTAATGAATAATTACGCCACAATAAGATTTTTTATCAGAAATTAGCCTCAAAATAAAAAAATTAATTAACTTGTACACTTTTTTCAATTTATATAATAGTTGCTGACATTTAATGTGTTTTAAGAAGTTTGGAGATTATTTAAAGTAGCAAAACTTATCCTATCAAATATTTCTCACTCATCATCTTTACTTTTATTTTTAAATCTTTTTAGAAAATACCAATGAATGAATAGTCTAATATAGCGAATAGCTTTACCTAGCTCACGTTAGCAAATAGAATTTTCGAGAAAAAAAAGTTTCATCACTTTTAACAATATGTCATTTATAATTATAAAAATTTCAACTGCCAAATATAAAAAAATGAAATTTTTTTTGGTAATTAAGAAAATTTTAAGAAAATTTTTTTCTCTATCACTTTAAATACGCTTTTTTATCAAATTTAAGAGCCAGGATAAAAATAATCAGTTACACAGATAATTCACGAGATCTAAACATCTTTGGGTCTCATTTTTACAAGTAAATTGAATATTTTATTTATACAGTCATTTCTTGCCATGTTTAAAGCCCCAAATATTGTATAATTGTATAGTTATTGATAAAAACAATAATTCAATTATATCGTCAATTTTAGTGTATCAATTCAATTTAATCATCTCCTCTAATTAAAAGGCGAGTTTTTATTGACTAAAATGAATAAAAAATTATATACTAAAAGCAAATAAAAAACTGTGAAAAGAGTTAATATTTAATTATTAAATGTTTTAATCTAGATATTTGTAGTATCATTTAGTTCAAAGACCATAGGCTCTATTTTTCTTTTGCCATTAGAAACGTTAAGAACCAATCCAACGACAGATTCTATAAATTCGTGTGCACTATTAACACTCGAGAAAAATAGCCTCCATTTTAGTTCAGCATGTTTCACACGTTCTTTGTCAACTGGGTGGGAGAGCCTATCAAAGTTACTATGCGATGGTGATACATTGTCCATGCTAGAAATTTTGTTGTTGCTTTTTTCAGTTTCGCGAGCAGTTTCAGTATCGGAATTGTTTGATGTTAAAGAGTTTAAAAATTTAGGGTTAAATGACATGGTCACAACTGCTTGCCACCCAGCAGCTGTTATCCCAAAAATATCTTTCTTTTTACTTGAGATATTAAAATTTTGCGAATAATTTTCATTTGAGGTAATGTTTGTAAGTGCTTCATCCCTTATTGTCTTATTTTTAAAAATCCTATCATTATTTGATTCGTTTTCTGATATAGAATCGTCATTGCTCGAGAGTGAAGTCGTTAAATCAAGATTGTTTTCTGATAAGGAATTATTCTCTAAAGTTTGAATCGTGATATTA
Source organism: Smittium culicis (assembly GCA_001970855.1). NCBI lineage: Eukaryota > Fungi > Kickxellomycota > Harpellomycetes > Harpellales > Legeriomycetaceae > Smittium > Smittium culicis. The sequence goes on from LSSN01000462.1 coordinate 33,813, forward strand.
CTTTCTAGAGGATAGGATTGGCTTTTATTATGATTCAAGTCGGATTTATTTTCAATTGGACCCAATCTTTCTCGCAATAAATCGAAATCCTGAAAGCTTTCATTATTAGCCATATTATTACTATTTGGTGTATTTTTTATATATTCTCTGGGAAACGAAAATGAGTTTATGATACCTAGAGACAATGATTCTATGCATATTACTGGACAAACTCTCTCGATTTGATCATATTGATCAATAGATTCGGCAGCCCAAAAAGAGTTTGCAACTTTTTCCTTCATGTCAACTGCAAAAGTGCTGCTTAATTTCGAGTCAGAGCTTATATGTTGATTTTTTCCGTCGCTGTTGTAGCAAATACGTGGAAAAGATGGTGACATTTCTAAATCGCTTACGTTTTTTGAATTATTTTCGAGTTTACCCGGAATTTCGCTATCAATATTGCAATCATTAACTGAATCTTTGCTGTGATGACTGTCGAGAGGTGAGGGTTTCGGAGAGATCTTGGATCCTTCAGAATTTTTTATTAAATTATCATTTCCTGGATTAGGGGAAGTATTTGTATCTTGTTTTTTCTCAGAAAGGCCAGGGCTTAATAGGCTCATAGGGTTAAAGAGAGTGCCTGTTATCCTATCCATATAGGTGCTTGTAATCGTTAAATGGTTATAATCTGTAGGGTTAGAAGTAACAATCATTGGGGGTTTTTCTGTTTGAAAATTTTCATAAAATTTTATCAAATTAGTAATAGGGGGAGGCCATACATCCAACCTTTCTCGAACCAAGTAAATATAATAGCTAGTAGCTACAATAGTTCTAGGAGCCACACCATAAAATAATCGAGATGCATCTAGGGGTGAATAAAACGAAAAGGAAGAGGCTGAATTTTTTTGTTTTGATGAAATTATTTTTTTGTTTTTAGTATTCATGTCTTTCGATTCAGTTAATGTATCGTAAAAATATTCTGGAATCCAGCCTACGCTGAAGTACAGCTTCAAAAATTCGTAAGTAACTTTGTCAATTACCACACTACGGTCGCTATTAGGATCAATCGTAGCCAATCCAGAGTTTCCAAAAGTTTTAAAAAAATTTAATTCTTTTTTTAGTCGGCTCAAACTACAAATTTTTTCATTTATAAATCCATCCCACAAACTAAAATCTTTATATTTATGATAATTGAAAGATTTTTTGGAAGGTTGGTATATTTCAGTTTGTTTAAATAAATTGCCTTGATATTCTGGAACGGATTCTGGAGATAACTGGAAGTTTTCAATATCATTATTAGAATCAACTGTACTATGGTTATTAGGGCACTCAGAAGGTGTCATTTTAGCTGCGTCATTATCACTTTTTATATCATCGATTTGACCTTTTATTTTAGATTTTGAACTGAGCTCTAAGATAGATTTAGAACTGCTTTGATTTAGAGCGTTTTTAAAGTCAGAAACGCTATCTAAACATTTGAAAGTATTTTCGCTTAAAAAAACTGTATGTTTCAAGTGGTGCATAGCCCACTCAATATCATGATTTATTAGCTTAGTTCCGTTAGTATTTATATAATTTTTAATACCTCCTGAATCATTTTCTCGCTCGTAATAAAAAATTTCTTGGATGCTATCCAGCCAATCTGAGCATGTAAGTCGGTTTCTTAACATTAACACAATAGAATTTTTTTTAGGGTCATGTGAACTAAATTTCAACAAACTTTCTTTAAATTCGCTTATATTGTCAGTAGGAATATTATCTGTACAGACCTTGTGACAATGCTTACGTGAGTAAATAGACGATGTGGCATTTATATTGGAGCTATTTATATTTACAGATGGATCGTTACTCACAGCCCGATTAATTGTCGCTATGTCTGAATCACCGGGTATGAGCTCTGAAGAACCCAATGAGCCGGTTTTAAATGCATTATCTATGTCGTTATCATCTTTATCTTTTAGTTGATTAGCTTCTATCGAGTTTTCAATGTTTTCTGAGCAATCATGATTGCTTAGTTGAGTTTCAGTTGGATTTTGAACCGGAATCTGTTCAGAGCTTGTAGAATCAAACAATTTTATTAAATCTTTAACTTTCGCATTTTCATTTTTAGTATGGTAGTTGTTTTGTGTGGATGAATTTCTTAATATAAATCTCGGTAAAAAGGGAGTAATCCATCCTTTACTGGAACTTGAGTCAGCATTTTCAACTGATTTGGTGCCTTCAATTTGAAAATCTTCTGTTCCGGGAGTATTATCAGGATTTTTTCTTTCTATACCAGTAGAGTTATGAATTTTACTATCCAATAAAGACGGCAATTCATTAAAAAGATCAAAATGAAAGACCAAGTATTGACGATTAGGGCAAACATCGATTTTTAATATTTCATTTAAACTAATGACCTTAACCAAGTTTAAAAAATTAAACGGACTTAGATTGATTGTTTTAGACGCTAATTTAAAAGCTGAGTTTGAGTTCATTATTTCGTCATATTTATTTTTAATCGACGAACCTAATTTAGATGAGTTTTTTCTGTGAATAGATGATTTGGCTTTAGGTGGAGCCTTTGCATTAGAAGATTTTAGTAATAGATTCCAAAAGTTGGAGTTGGGAGAAAAAAAGTAAATATTTTTGTTAGAAAGCGCTAAATATGAAGGAACTTCTGTTAGGTCAGGATTTATCATTAATGATGCAAGGCTTTCGAGATCTTTTGAGTTTGATTCCTTGAATGATGTATATAAAGACTGCACTTTTTGCTCAATTATTCCACATGGTGACCACTGTTTGATCTTTTCATCTTTTGACGAAAAGAACGATAACTCCATCATCAATTTGATAGGACTAGATAAAGATTGTAATGGTAAAGTATTTTGGTATTTTTCTATTTTAAATCTTTTAGAATAGAACTTCAATGATCTAGATGATGTATATGATCTTGGGAAAATGCTGACAGCTTGGCTTAAAAGGCTAGATATGTTCTGGGACTCAAATTTTGGGTCAATAAGGTCAAAGGAAGCATCTTCGTTTGCAATTATATTTTTTTTCTTTTCTAAATAAATATCAGTATCTTTAACCTCGTGTGTTGAATTAGTGATTAAAAGTTTTTTGTTCAGGGGTAAAGGGCCATTATCGATGATGCTATTTTCAATATTTTCAGCTTCTACTTTACTTTCAGAGTCAACTGCATTATTTTCGAAATCAACGAGATAGTTTGAACCGCATTTCATACAAACGAAAGACTTCGTTAAATCGATATTTTCAATTTTTTTGAAGTCTATTTCGGATCTATTTTTCTTTATTTTATTTTTTGACGACTCGTGCTCAATTATTTTATCAATAAAGTAGTAGAGTTGATCAGCTATTCCAGACCACCCACACGTAATGCAGTACATTTTTTTATACATTCCTTCTCTATCAGAAGTACTGTATTGAATTTTGGATACTAAATCATTAAATTTTGAAAATGATACTAAAACATCTTTAATAGGTTTAATATCAGGATTTTCAGTTTCAGATAAATCAGAGTTAGAATTTTCTAAACCTGGAGATGATATTTTTTGGCTAGTTTTTAGCAAAGTTGAACCAGCACTCTCATTTTTTAGTCTATTTTTATCGATGAATTCGTCGCTATTTTTTGCATCAGTATTATTAGAATTGTTGGGGTGTATATTTTTTGAGTCTTTCGTAATGACACTTTTTCTTGCGCTTTGGTTAAATTTTTTGATTAAATCTTTTGGAAAAGAAAGTACCAGCCATTCTGGATAGCTTAATACGTCCGGCTTGTATTCCAAAATGATACAACTTGATTCTTTGAAGCAATCATCAATAGTTTTACCTTTAAAATATATAGCTTTTGTAAACCCTGAAACTTTGTAAGATCCGATCACTTCATACTCTGCTTTTGATTGGCTCACTAGTCTAGAAAGAAGCTCGCTTTTTTTAATTCGTAGGCCGCCTGGAGTTTTTTTAGAAATTTTGTTTTTTTTTAATTCATTTTTTAAACTGTTTTTCATGGATGTAATAAGCAGATAATTATCTGATACAAGCGACATTCTAGCAGAAAATCTTGTGCAAGAGTCTACATTCAACTTTAGCTTTGTACTGTATCTAAGTGATTTGTTTTGAATAGAAGATGAGCTATCCAAGGATTTTTCATCATATGGAAAATCCAAATCAGCCCACGAAATAGTGTACCTGTTCAAAGAAAATGGAATGTCGGTACTATAATCAGGTTTGATCAAAGATTTTTCATCTTTCTCATAATTGGGAAAAGCATTAGTTTCTTTTTTTGTAGTATTATCTTTATCAGAACTTTTTTCGTCAAATACTAAGCTCTTCTTGTTGGAAATTAAAGAAACGGGGAATTTTTCAGCTCTCTCTAACAATTCATTGGTGTGGGATATTTCAGGATACGAAGGTTTACTCCAATTACTTAAATTGCTTTTTCGCTTTGAGAATGCTTTGTCTATGCTACTATTTGAATAGAAATTCCCATTAAGTTTACCAGATTTTTTTGGGAAAAGGAAGTATGGTATAGGCTGCTCGATTGGAGCTATGTAATCAGCTGAATCTCCAAAGTGTTTGGCCTTTAAATCAGAGTCATGGGAAAGGGCCTTTTCAGAATTTTCTTTGAGCTCCATTAAAACTGCGTCTTTAATGATGCAGTTTTCCATAGAACTATGGTTATTTTTAAACGGTTTGCTATCAATGTCTACAAATTTTTTAGCTTGGTTATATTTGTAGTTGTTTTTTTCATTATAAGATCCAGAACGCTCGTTGTGTGATGCATATTTTATGTTAGGGAGTGAGGTAATTTCAGTATTTGATTGTGCTAGGTTTACCGAAATGTTATCAGCTGAAATGGAAGATGGTTGAATATCTTCTCCAGACTTTATTTCAGAGAAAACTCTTAGCCAAGAAGACCCAACTTCTTTTCTTATTGATTCTACTTTATTTTTAAAAGCTATCGAGTCATTTTCTAAACTTATTGATGATTTAGTAATATCATGGAACGGATTGTAGGCAGGAATTGGAGAAATTTTATTAATTTCAGCATCTTTTGTATTATGAATAGGTATAGACTTGCGATCGATATTTAAAGAGCTATATTTTAGAGCAGTTAAGCTTTTATTTTTGCTAATTTTGGTACTTTTGACCGCGTTACTCAAGGAGCTAGATGAAGAGAGTTGAGATGAGCTAGTATTGCTAAATTTACCCGTTGTAGAGGATTTGGACTTATTTTTACAACTATTTTCATTATTTTGGATGCTAAATAACTCATTGTTAATAGACTTTTTAAATTTAGATCTACTTTTAGCTTTTGTGATTTTAATAAAGCCATCAGACACATTTATGTTTCCAGGTTTATATTTAGTGTCAAATTTATATTGCCTGGAACTTGAGCGCCTATAAACACTATGTGAACTTAGAATATTTTTTGGCTTGATTAAAGATGGATGATTTTCTAAAATTATTGCAGGTACAGGGATTCCTTCTAATTTTTTTAAATCCGAAGCATCTAGATACGATCCATTAACTTTTATCTGATTTTGACATACTTGGAATGCCTTAAAGATTTTCAACTTGTAATCAGACTATGTTAAAAAAAGTAATAGTATAGATAAAGGATTAATTTTAACTCAACAAAAAAACAATATTAAAAGTAAATATATAATTAAAAATTAAAAAGTTATAAATATATAAAGCTTTTTTCAATGATCTTACAATTAAACTTGTAAAGGGGTTTTCTTTCAAATATATGTGAGCTAATTTTGGTAACGATCTTAAGCTAAATATTTGGTTCAAATCAGAAATATAATTTCCTTGAATGTTTATAAATTCTATGTTAGTTAAGCTGCTTAAAGTTCCTAGATCAGATATGTTATTCCAGCTTAAATCGATGCTATTAACATTCCCTATTAAATTAGGAAGATTTGATAGGTCTGATATTTCATTTAGACTAAGATCTAAGTATTTAAGCTGGCTGTTTTGGAACTTAAATTCAGGGATACTTGTTATGTTACAATTTTTAAGAGATAAATAAATCAGATTTGGGAATAGCTTAGGTAAGAGTGGAATTAAGTGTGAAATCAATAATTCTTTGGTATTGAAATTATGCCCTATATCCAAATACAGTACGTTTTTACAAATTGGAAAGTTCGTAAACATGAAGAATTCCAACTCAGTAGATTGTTTATTTATTTGACTGTTTGATAAGTCTAAGCGAGGTTTACATCTAAGAGTCAAGCTAGTAATACTTTTACTAGCGTGGCTGTTAAAACCTAGTAAGTAGTTAGGGTTAACGTCAATAAGCTGAAGATTTTTTAGCAGAGGAAACCAACAAAGCACACATGATGGCGATAATAAGTAAGATAATGAGCCATCGATTGTTAAAGAGATTGAAGACGAGAAAATACTGTATAAAAGAGTGCGCGCATTTTCTTTTGCGAAGTTATATTCAGTTTCGGGTAGTGAAATATTAGAGTCGTATAAGTAGCTTGGCGGTAAATTCTTAGAATTAATACCATTTGTTATTAAAGAATCGATAATCAATGGGTTTTCCAAATTTTTTGATTTTGAATTAATTTGATTAATTAGATTTAAATTTTCATTGTTTGTTTTTTTGGTATATTCAATAAAATCATTAGAGTTATTTATTGTATTTTGATCGATACATTCATTAATAGATTTATCAGATATAATTGAATTTTTTTGATTAATCGGATACCCTTCATTATCAATAAAATTAAAGTAATGAAAAATATTTTTTAGCTTTAGGATTTCTTCAATTCTAAGAATTATCGTTTTCTTTCCAGAACCAAGAGCAAAGTAAAGATTAGATTGAGCAGAATTTAGAGAAGTAACTTTATCTTTGGATAGGCGTTCTTCAAAATAATCAATCGTACTATCAAAATCACTGATGCAAGTATTTTTCAAGATTGAAGGTTGAGAAAAACTAATAGTATCATCAAATGAATCGAATACGTGAACGATTTTTTCTGGGCTGTCTTTTTTTAAAAATGAATCATATATATCTGGACTTACGAAAGTATCTGAATTTGCAGTAAAATAACTTAATGGATTAATAGAAAACCAACTATTGTTGGTTATGTCGGGAAGTGAGCTAGATTGGCCGCAGCTTTTTCTTATAGGTCGCGAGACATTGCCATCACGATCGAACAAGGGGATACTTCTAGAAGGCTCGAGACTGTTCAAAGAATCTTTTTCGTTTAAAGATAAATTTTCCTGGAATGCTTTAAGTTCATTTGTTAAAGAATTTAAGAATTTGATGTCTTCAAGTAATTGATTAGACATCATGTGAATCAATAATTGTAAGTTATGGATATTTAGTGCAAGCTTTTAAATGATGTAAAGTGAGAATTAAAAAAAAAGCTTTACATTTAAAAATTATAGCTTTGCACGCTTTTACGCATTTTTTAAAATTCCCCTTGTTTTCTACAGCCCATTTCTTGTTATTATTGGATATAAATACATTTCTGGAACTGTGTTGATATCTATTGGCTTTTTTGATTATATACTCAGTAAATAATTTTTAAACTTAGATCGTATTGGTCACATTATGTGCGAATTTTATAGACTTGTTTAGTGAACATATTTGACCAATTATCTGAATGGGAAAGCATCTAAGCTTATAGCTAATTAATACAATCATTATTTATTAGCTTCCCTGTTATAGCTATACTATACAAATATCATATTTCACTTTTTAAAAACGAATTTAACAAACTATAGTTTAATTTAAAAATAAGAAGTTCGTTTTAATAGAAAAATTTTGAATTCACTTTTTCATTGAACCATATTTTAAAAGTCAAATTAACCTGAAATTTCAAAAGTTTTAAAGATATCGAATCGATTTGATGTATATTGGAATAAAGCGAAATTAGATGAATTGGGAAAAAATTGCAGACTCGAAACAATTTATTATTTTTCATTCTTATGAGAGATTCTGAACGAAAACAGAATTTTTTTGTAGTTTAACTTTACTGGCCTAAATAATCAAAATCATTCAATTCTATTAGAGGAATTTAAAAGGAATTTTGATTTTTCTATTAATTTATTTAACCCTTTCCCTTCCAACTCTATAAAAAAGCGAATTTATCGATTCGATAATCATTTATAAGATTCTTTATTATTTGCTTTTATTTTGAATTATACCAATATAGCTTAAGGCCTCGGAATTAATTAATTTTCATTGAACGCACTTTACTATATTTGGTCATCCAAAAATAGTTTACCGCGCGGGAAAGGGTTAATTATTAATTTATTAAATTATTATTTGTTATAAATAATCCTAAATTTTTTTTATTGGAAAAATTTAATTTTATAGTTCATACACTATAACATTTTACACTATAAAATGGTTAATTCGTAAAGAATCCCCCATATTTTTTTGGATTAAATAAATTTAATACTGATGTAAGGAGCATATTACTATGTAACTAAGTTATTTAAAATTATAGTTAAATGCGATTCCTTGAATAGAAATTTGAGGGGTAAATTATGAAATATTAATACCTCTCTAAAACCCCATGAAAAATCAATTGATTAAATTATACGATTATAATATATAAATACACTAATTATAAACAGGTTTTTAAGGTTTTTTATTTAAAAAAGCTTAATCTCATATGGTTTATAAATATTTAAATGTAATGAAATATTTTTTGAGAATTTAATCTTAAAAAATTACCTCTAAATTCTCGCTAATAATCATAATCTTATGAAAAAACTTAACACTTGATATTATAAATTTTTATTGTTCTGCATTAAATTTCAAATCTTGATTTAGTATTTTCCAGATATCTAAATATCAAATGCAAAAAAAATATTTTAGATGAAAATTATAATAAAATCTAAATTAATTCATAATTTTTAAAACTGATTAGCTATCTCAATTTACAGTAATAAATAATAAAACTCATTCATTGTTTAAAAAAATTATTACTTTATTCAAATTAAAATAAATTTTTAAGCAAATCTTATCAAAAAATTCTACGGGCGCATATTCTCGTTTTATTACCAAATTAAACATTTTTTATCAATTACAGATAGCAAGTTTTGAAAAAAAATTGGTAATTTTATGTTAATTTATATATTTTTTGATTTGAATCACAGTTGATAAAATCAAGCACCAAAAAATTTGACAAAATACCTAAACATCGCGACTGAAAATTTAAATGCATAAAGAATTGAATACTTAATAAACCTTAAATAAATTTTTTTCCTCGATAAGCGAATCGAGAGATAAATTCATTTAGTTTTGATGATCTTTTTAATCAACTGAGATTATCAAAGATATGAAATTAATTTGATAAAAAAATTGGATCAATAGATTATATATATATATATATTAAAATATATTCTCAGGAAAGTAATTTTTTATGATAAATAAAACTAATATTCAAAATAAAAACTCCATACTCAATAGAAGAATATATAAAGCATAATAATTTTTTTTACATGATTAATTAAAAAAATTTCATATTTCATATTTTATATTTTTTTCAATTTATAAAAGAATATAAAAATAGCATATATACATTATATACACTATAAATATTTAAAATTTATTTATTTTTAACCAAAGCTAAATTTATTTCCATTTTAACTACCATTTAAGTAAAAAGAGATTTTAATAATATTTTTTTTTAGAAAATTCGTAAGAATAATAAATATCTAAAATAAATTCTATTCATTCTTATTTACAACTACCTAGCTATAAATAAAATTTTCATAGCACTTGTAAACACCAATAAAAAATTATATTATTCATATCTATTTTATTAAATCAAATAGATTAATAAATAAACTAAATTTACTCAAGCCCATTTAGGTTGAAATTATAATTGAATTTGATGGAATATATTAACAACAAATTAAAATAGTATATTTAAGGCTTTTTTATATACATTTATAAATTAAAACTTTACTAGCTTGAATTTTTTGATATATTATTTTAATGATTTTTTTTAAATATCTTACCCCTTATAATTTAATTATTACTATATTCTAATTATAAATAAATGTTTTTTTATATTAAAATCTAAAATCATATTGTGATTTAGTATTTAGATAACAAATAAAACTTTTTTTGTTAATTGTTTTGCTATCACACTTTTTTTTAGATAATACATTTTTTAAGCTATTGATTTTGAAAATATGATATTAATTGATAACTATACTGGAAAATACCATCTATATGATAAATTCTTAGGAAAATATATACGATTTAACATATTAATGAATAATTATGTCGATTTATATGTACAAAAGGAATAAATGTGCCATTTTCAGTATTTTTTGAGAATAAAAATTAAAAAAATAAAACATTTTAAATTCAAAAAAATTAACAAGACTTGGAGTTTTTTTTACTTTATCATTCATTTTATTTGATAAATTGATAATTTAAACAAGATTTTTATTATGAAATGATTATGATTCAATTTTTAAGAAAACTGATAAATTTTATCATAATAAAGCATTTGAAATAAGGCATTTATATTTGTTTTCAATTAATATTGTATATATAATGATTTAAATATGTAGCAATATATAACTTTATGATATGAATTTAGTTTAAAGCTTCTACTGTGTTTCAATTTTTTTATTTATCAAATTTGTGGAATGATTAAAATTTTTTTTGGAGGGAAGGAAAGGGTAGTTTATATTTTTTGAGGATTCACGTAAGCACATTTTAATACACATACAAAAATTAATTACTCGAAAAAACTTAATTTTTCCATTTATTATATTATAATTGTATAGATTAATTGATTTTTATTCATTTTTATTGACTTATTATTTAATTATAATTGAATAGTTATCTTATTTTGATTTCATGTTAAAAAAAATCGATTTGAATTTATTTTAAACTTGAGTTTGTGTGATTTATTGATAAAAAATCAAAATAAATAAATAGGGATTAAATGATAGAAAGATAAAATAAAGATAGATACAGATATTTATTTATAATTTTATCGCCATAATCTAATCTTTAGGTAATTTCGAGCATGTATTACTTTTTAAATTAGTTAAAAAAATCGAGGGAAATATATTAAAGGTAAAATCAATTATTCAATTAAATTTGTGTAAATTAAAAAAAAATTTAGATACTTTAAATTTATTGCCTATAAATAAATATTTAAATCTGTTATATGACTCAAAAAATATCCAATTATCTTATTAAGCAGAATAAATACATAAAAAATTGTTGTTCACTTATTATACTTTTTTTATAACTCTTTGTCATAATCTGATTTTAAATGGGTCAATCTGAGAATAATTTCCACCAACCAAAGATCCACAAATCAAATACATCTCATTGATCCATCTTATCCTGCATAAAACCGAATTAATCTACCTTATCAATACTATATGGGGGGTTCTGAACGAGGAAAGCACTTTGTTGCAATTTAATTTTATTGACTTTAATATTTATTATTTGCTAATATTATTCGCGGAACATTAAAAGCATTTTAATTTTTCTATTTTATTGTTAAATTGTGAAATTTACATTTGCTAAAAAAAAGAAAAAATTTTGTTCACAGGCTATTAATTTTTTATGCTATTTTATACGCTGTAACAGACTACACTAGAAGATAGTTCATTCATAAAGAATCTCCCATAGATGGATAACATAATCCATACCGTGGAAGATTGTGTATTGAAAAATTTTATTCCTTTCGAGTTCATTAATTTTTATACTCTTATTTCTATATACCTAATAAATCAATACGCCATAGTATAACCTTATAATTATCTTGGCCCCATTAAGTCAGTCTCTACACTCTGAGTGCTTTTTTGGCACAAATGTATTTTTTTTAAAATTTTTAAAATATCATTACGCTCTCATCTACTGATCTAAAATCTTTTTTATTATTAATATATTTAAACTATGTTTGCAGAATGTTTTTTTCGTTTAATGTGTAAATTTTTAATATTAAATCCTGCATATGATATAAAAAATACCTGTATACATATAGAAGTGTGTAAAAAATTTTATTGGATTATATTTAATTCAGTTCCAGTGATTCAATTATACATAATTCTTGTTATTCTAAAATCTTAAAATTTTTTATTTTTATTTTATTTATTAATTTTAAAATTTTTGAGTATATAAAAATCTGCCAACCTTTTTGTTTTATAATTAAAATTATATCTAAATTTATTATAAAAGTATATAAATATTTTATTTTAATCAAATAATTCAGCAATTCATTTTATTATTTTTTTTAATACAAATTTCATAAATCAATAAATAATTACTCAAGATATTTCTTTGGTTTTTTTAATACCCATTAATAATGAGTATTTATATGAGTAGTGTGTAAAATAATGGCACTGTATTTATTTACTTAAGAAATTATATTTTCTTATTTTTTTCAATAAGATTTATTATATAAAATGGTCGAATATAACCGATTTATCTGAAACATGATCTATAAAGCGTTCAATTTTATCGATTTTGAAATATCAATATTTTTGTAACTAACTATGTAAAAAATATTGTCACAAATGTATCAGCTTGTTTTAAAATATTATTTATAAATTATTTTAACTTCAGTATTCCTGACTGGAAAATAAAATAACATTCGATGATATTAATTTATAGCTAGTGTATGCACAAAAAAAATTTTCGATAAAAAAAATATCACCTATAAGGTAAATAACTAGTAAAGTGACTCTAAAATAATTTTAAAATTAATCATATTCTAATAATAAAAGTTAATATACTCTGAAATAACCAAAAAATATTCATTTATCATATCAATCAAGAATGTATATTTATTCATTAGCTATTTTCTATCGTATAGATCAATTATCGAAAATTAATATGACTAAATGCGTTTTTCATATATTAATTGTATTTTCTTGAATAAATCGACAAATCGCTAAAAAAATTTTACCAGAAATTTTATTTTCAAAATCGAATATTATGATTTTTGAGAGCCGTATACAGATATTATTAGAATCTAGATATATTCACAAGAAATAGAGTCCTTGATATTTTTGATTTTTGATATCTAATTTCAGATTTCAATGCATAAACACCGAAAATAGCACATATACTCTTATTAGAGAGCCATAATAATAAATATTCATAATCTAAAAAAAATTTGTAAATATGTTTACGGTACATTTAAATTATTAATAACAAATTGAGTTTAAAAAAGAATATGTACATTAATTTATGAGTTCAAATGGTTCAGAAAATAGATTGGAGAAAATACCATTGGTATATCTTTCAGTGCTATTTTATTTATTTAGATTAGCTGTTCCTTAATCAATCCTGAATTTTATTCGTAAATATTCCACAGCATCATAAAAGTCAGGAAGAATATTCATAATATTTTGAGTTATGGTTCTACCCGAACTTTATTATATTTTACAAGTATTTTTATTTTCGAAAGTATTAAAAAGATTAATAGATCCAGCGATATTTTTTACGGCAATAATATGACTATTTTTAATATTTATATGCATTAATTATCTAATAATATGTATTTAATATCAAATTTAACGTGTATACATTGAGAAATACCCATTAAATACGCCTAGAATTATATTAAATTATTTTTTGTCGAAAATATTATAATTTTATTAGATATTTTAAAAAATCAATACTGAATTACTATACTAATATTAATTCCAAATTTTAATTATGTGATCTATCTCCGCTATTTTAAATAAATTAAACACTATTCCAAATAAAATAATAATTATGGAAATATATAGTTTGCAGTTGGAGTTTAATTAATATTGATCTCTATAGTAATATTTTGGGGATTACTAGTTTCTATTAACTGTCTAGGGCAATAAATTTACAAGGGTAGAGAAAATATAAAATTTCAGCTAATAAATATTATTATAAGTAGACCTTACTCTAATTAACGCATATAAATTATTATTAATTTTGAATAACTTTTATATTAATTAGTATTTTTTTTATGCAGGATTAATATTACTATAAATTAATAGGAGAATTTGTAATTAGTTTTAAAGTATAATTTATTAACTTTTTTAAATGGCAAAAATAAATCTTATATTTACTGATAGCTTTAAAATATTGTAGTTCTTATTGTACGTATATTATTATATTCTAATTTAATATTTTTGTTCTTATACTATAATAGCGATTAAATTTTTTTTTAATTCCGTATCATTTTTTTAATTCCATATTAATGCTAAAAATTTATATATTATACTGACAAAAATGATGTAGGAGTATATAACCTTCTGGGTATCGTCTGTATTCGTAATAAATAAATTATATAATATCTCTTCAAAAAAATTTAAAAAAATATTTCCTTTAAGTTAATATTTTTATTTAAGCATAATAATTTATTTTAATAAATTAATGTCAATTTTTTTATTTTTTTAATTAAATTTTTTAATCAAAATTAATAAGACAATAAAGGTTTACCTCTATACTTGCTAATTTTAATTGAAAATAATCTAACTTTAAAACGTCCATCACAAAAAAAAAAAAGATAAAATCAAGAAAAAAAAGATAAAATCATTTATCTAGTTTCTCCTTTTTAAATTTTAAAACATAATTGATTTAATATTAAATCGTTATTTTCATTTAGATTTTAGTGTTCAATAATTAAAATTGGTATATAGTTAAATATATAGGTTACTAGTATAGAGTGTTTATAAAATTAATTTACTTATGATGATATATGTTTTTTATAATGCGATTAAATGTACTTTTAAATCATCTGGTTAATATTTTAGTTTAATATTATGTGAAAAAAAATCATTAATTTTTTTATTTGTTTAATTGTTAAATAATATTTACACGAGAGCTGATGAATAGTCTAGATAAGCTTCTATAGGGAGAATGAAATTATTTTTTATTCCTAAGAGTAATGAATTATTTATTCTTTTAGGTTAAACGATAAAAAGTCTATAACACTTGATAATTTTGCTTTTTTATTGCGTAAATTCCAGTACTTATCTTATCTAAGCTAAGTAAAAAATATAATGTACTTTTTCTGGAATTTTTAGTTAATATAATCATTTACAGGGCTTGGAAAAATTATAAAAGGAAATCTGTGATTATTATGAAATATTGGAATATTCTTGGATTACAAAATTTAAAATATGTTTATTAAATAAATGAAATTAAAGCTATATAAAAAGTGTGATTATTTATGAAAAACTAAATATTAAAGTGTAATGATGTGTGAATTTGATATTATTAATAAATATTATCAACAAAGTAAATAATAATTTTTATAACCCTTTCCTGTCCAACACTCTTAAAAAAACGAATCCATTGGTTCTTTTATGATTTATCGCAAACTTTAATTTTCTGTTATGATTAAATATACCAATATTTATAAGCCCTGTGTATTAAAGTATTTATGTTGTATATAGTTGGGTACATTTTGCAGATAAAAAAAAGTCTACCATCCGTGAAAAATTTAACGAGAATGTATACTTTTAAATATTTTGAAAAAATATATAAGAAATTAAAATTTGGTTTGAATTCACAAAAAGATATAAATAGAATTTGAATATTCGGGAAATTTCATTAAGCTGTAACTTTATTCTCTATTCATAGAATTCCTTTCGTATCGGTTTTATAACTTTATCAAAAGGTAAAAAAACTATCTGAAAGACAATAGATAATAAAAGAAATATTTCCCGAGATACAGATAGCTATGAGGGAAAATAATGTAATATTATATTAATGTTCTGGTATTTTTACCTTCTCAAAGCGGCAGTCTATTTTTGATCTACCAGTTCTAACCAACTGATTTCGATAAAAATAATATAATTACGAGAAACTAAAAATTATTGGTTTAATGAAGATTACTAGCGAATAGTTGATTTAATCTTAAACTATAAACAAATCAATGAATTTAATTTACCAAAAATTGTTGGACGATAAAGGGTTAAATTATTTCAACCTTAAAACATTATTGAGAGCTCTATTAAGAAATTTGACTCATTCAATATAAGGGATTTTACTGATAAAGCTTTCATTTGTATTTTTTATTTTTGGATAAAAAAATCAAATAGATACTATAATTAACCCCTTCACGGGCGGTAGACTTTTTTTGGACCACGTAATATAGCCAACAGCGTTCAATTAAAATACTTTAATTCCGAGTCTTTAAGAAATATTGGTATATTGTAAAATAAAAACTAATAACTGATTTGCTTATAAATCAAAAACGAATCATTAATTTGGATCTTTTAAAGAGTGTTGGACGGGAAAGGGTCAAGATAATAATATTTTTAAATATAGTTATGAAGATAAATATAATGATTATAATTCTATGGAGCTTTGATGTTATTTATCCTTATTAACCCTTTCCCATCCAACACTCTTTAAAAAAATCAATTTTATGATTCGTTTACGATTTATAAACAAGTACATTATTTGCTGTTATTTTGTAATATACCAATACCGTTTAAAATCTCGGAATAAAAGTATTTTAATTGAACGCTGTTGGCTATATATTTGGGTCAAAAAAAGTCTACAGCCCGGGAAAGGGTTAAAATGAAACTTTGATTAGTTTTAACCCTATCACGGGCAGCAGTGTTTTTATCATCTGACAAATATAGCCAACCTTGTTCAATTAAAATAGTTACATTCCGAGGCACATAAATTTATTAGCTTATAGTATAATATCAACAAATAATAAATCTGCTTTTAAATCGTAAACGAATTAATAAACTGATTTTTTTGAAGAGTGTTGGGCTAGAAAGGGTTAACCCTTTCACGGCGATTAGGTTTTTGTTTTAATCTAATATGACTGGTCATACATATTTAACAAGAATATATAAGGTAGAAAGTTTATAATTTGCTCTATTCTACAACAAATCAATATTTAAATTAAATTCAAAATTAAATAAATTTTATTTTCACAGTCATCTATACTTTGTGCATAAAAAAAAAGTCTATCTTGTGGGAAAGGGCTTTTAACCCTTTCCCGGGCGGTATACTATTTTTGACCCAAATTTATAACCAACAGCGTTCAATTAAAATACTTTAATTCCGAGATTTTAAACGGTATTGGTATATTACAAAATAACAGCAAATAATGTACTTGTTTATAAATCGTAAACGAATCATAAAATTGATTTTTTTAAAGAGTGCTGAACGGGAAAGGGTTAAGTATTAATTTCAAAATGAAGCGAGTAAAATATAAAAGTTAAATTTTTTACTACTAAAAAAATATAGCCTTTGAATTGTCCAATCGAAAAATCAACACAGCACGTATTAAAAATTTCAGGCAAATAATAATATAATCACAAGAAATGCCATCCTCAGGACTTCATGTATGGGAAATCATTTTGAGCAGAGCTTTTTTTATTAATTATTTTAGCTGTATCGATATATAAAAGTAAAAAAACAAATGCGAGATTTCAAGTAACATGATGAGCTAGTAAACACTAGGAATGTAATGTCTAGTGAAAAAAAAGCTCAGCTTTTTCATAAAAAAAATATTAGCTATGGAAAATTTCATTGGTCCATAAATCCCTGAGTGAAAAAATAGTGTGGATAAAGCAAGTTCACCTGACTTAGAAATATAAGCAAATAAACATTTTCTGGGTTTTTACTCATCGTTTTTATGACCAATTGAAACACAAGGTGTAAGCTTGTGCTAATTTTTTATATTTTTTCTAATTAATTATTATTGCCAAGAATGAAAACTAAACATTTTAGTAACGGCTACCAAATAACGGGAATTACTTTAAAAATAGCCGATTTGGTTATTTTTACAAATGTTTTTAATGGGTTTTTTCTGAATTAATCAATTTTTTCACTTTTAGCGCAAATAATAGATTTATTTTTTGGGAAATGGGTACTAGTGGTGTAAGTGTCATATGATGCTGAAGTCGTTATTGAATTCGCTCAGCTCTTTCTATTACAATCATTCTGTTGATAACGCAGTGAAAAGATTATACATCCAAAATTCGCTACTAGATTTTTACCACCTTTCCTATTTGGTGTTAAATATTTCCAAGCCAGTATTTCTTCAAATTTCTGTGACTTAATAGTATTTCATTAAAAATTCATACGCCTATTTTCATTTAGGTAGTAAATATCCTATTTCTCATAAAGAGGGTATAAACCAATTCTCAGCTGAATTAAAAAAGCCTTTTTATATACTTTTTATATTATTCCCAATATATGTTATTTACAGATGTTGCCAATTAATCCTTTGGTAATAATTAACCTATATTTTTTTCAAGAATAAATGGCCGGCCACCAGCACATCTTTGAAAAAAAAATGCACCGAAAGTCTAATACCTATTAGACAAACTAATCACTCTATCAAATGGAATATTTGTATGGAAAAAAAATAATAGCTAACAGGAGCCAAAAAAGAAGAGATAACTAAAATATTGAAACTATTTGTTTATTTTGTTTGCTAAGATATTCAAGGCCAAATAACATGAACTCGAAGTTGTTATATGTACTAAGAAGTTACTTTTAATATTTTGCAGATGGTGTAATAAAAAAAAGAACCATCATCTAGGCATTTATTCGATAAATAACTTCTGAGATTCTATATTCTAATTTTGGTATTTTACATATTGTTTATTCTTAGTATACATCGTTTTTAGCAGATTATAAATAGATAGTAAATAATAAAATACTTAGATATTCTATTTGTCAATGAGAACCAAAAAAAAAAAAAACATTAAAAAAATCTCGATTCGACTACAAAAATTTATACGCAAACAGTCAATATGGCGCTAAAACATAGCAGGATAAGAAAGGTGTATTTTTTAGAGTAAAATTCGTCATATATTGTATGAGCTAAATTTTGGAGAATTTCTCTACCATTTTAAAAAAAATTTTATAAGAAAATGGGACTATAAGCCTCACCAATGTTTAGCTGATTTATAATAGCCAATTTAATGGTATGCTTCTTGGCTTTTAGCTAAATAAGAGAATTATAAAACAAATATATTTTTTCTACTGTTATGGAGTAAAGTCTCAAGAAAAATTTTTTATGAGGCTTTTGAGGCCAATTGAAGATAACTAATCTATAATTCAAGTATAGGGAAATTAATTATAGCTTTAAACATCGCATTAATTCACATACCTCAGTTTTAAACGATATAAAACCTAGTCTAAGCTTCAAAAGCCAAGTAAAAAGGTATTCTTCGTAAATATTTATTGTACTTTTTTAATTCAAAATTAAATATGTGGAAACCTGATATAGAATTACCAATAGAGCAAAATAATTTAGTTATATCAAAAATAGAGAATGGAACAAGGTATTACAAAAAATTAGATTTTGATGGGTTCGTTGAATATATGCTTAGCATAGAGAAACCTAGGATATACGAGGTTCTAAACACATATGTTAAAGAGTTTTACGTTTTCGAGTCGAATAAATACGGACCAAGCGACGAGGAAGAGATATTGAGCGATTTTGACGCAAGTATATTAGAGATTACTTCTAGCTTCTTTTTTACTCGGAAGGCTGTGGTAGGCAATAAGTTAATTATCCATTTTCTATTTTTCAATATAATTAAACTAGAGGAGAATAGGGACAGGTTTAATGAATTTAGAAAGTATAGCAGGTTTAGAGAAGATTATAAAGACATCTATGACAGGTACTATTGTCTAGAATCGTATAATTTCCACTTCAATGATAATGAACATTTTACATCGAATATCAAGGACGTTACAAAAAGGGCCGAAATTGCTATGAACAAAGTGACCTTATAGCCTAATGCCCAAAATTCTATATTGTTGCTATATATTTTTACGTCTCACATGAGTTTTAACTATTGTAGTTTTAGGTCAAAATTTTTTATATCAAATTTTAATATTAGAGTGCTATTATTTCAATTAAAACTTTCTTTAAAAAGTATGAAATTATTTATTTTTACACCAAATTTTTTATGGGTTAATTTGTAGTTTTACAGGTCTTTATAATTTAATTATTTTATAATAGAACGGGCATGCTATTTGCAAAATGAGCGAGAATTTTTGTGTTAGTAGTATGACTAATTAGAGTTTTAAAATTATTGTATAAATCAAATTAATCATAGATGCTTTAAATTGACTGAGTAAGGGAGGAATTTGGTAGTTTTAATAATTAGTTTTAATAATTAAATCAATAAAATTTCGGAACTAATATTATGGTAATAATAAATGAACTTTATCTAAAAAAAAAATACATGTACTTGTAAACGTTGATATATTTTGATATTTTTATGTATTAATATTATAATAAATAGCGAAATGCTGGTGTGCTGGTGTGCTGTCTATGTTTCAGGTATGAGAAGCGTAATGAGAATATATAGAATCAGGTTTTTTAAAAAAGAAGTTCTGCTGAGCATTTTTATAGTATATTAAGAGCAGGCGAAAAAATAGTTTTTATTATTATTTTCTGGTATAAGGTTGTGATTATAAGAGAATAAAGTAGATAAAGATCAGTATAAGCGAGTGCAAGTTTATGTAATTTTTCAATATTTTAAATAAATCGAAAACAGAGGCAATGGAGTTATGAAACTGAATAAAGGAGTAGAAAAAAAAAAGTCGGTTCCAGATTTATAAGTGGAGAAGAAGGCAAGGTTATATAATGTACCTGAAAAATTAATTAGTAATTAAAAATCTAAGAGTTTTGGTTATTAAGCTAGGCCTTTTTATTGATTTTTTAAATTTTATTTCTTAATAGCTTGAAATTGAGTACTTTTTAATATAAAAACTCAAGCAGAAAAGCTTGAAGCAGTGTTTTGAACCCATATAATAAACTATGTCAGAAATATCAGGACTTATTCGAGCAGGGTACCACCATCCAGCACAGCGACCATGGCAGAATGAGCGCGAGCTAAGAAAGAATCTGCTAATGTATCCATTATTTATATCGGATATATCTGATCTTAAAGAGGAAATCACCTCACTCCCTGAACAGTACAGGTATTCATTTTAACTCTTAATTTATTTTTACTTTAGATAAGCTATAAATGGGGATGGGGTTCACCAGAAAAGCCTATATATAATATGAAGTTTATATTGATATTAATTCGCAGAAGAATTATATAACGATTGCTATGTTTAGAAAAAATAAAATTAATAGTGGCATTATTGTAAATTTATATTTTAAAGGTTGGGGGTCGGTAGACTAGAAGAATTCTTGACGCCACTTGTAGCTAAAGGCTTGACTTCAGTTATGCTATTTGGGGTACCAGTATCAGCAGTCAAAACGAACGATGGATTACCAGCAGATGATCCAGAGGGCCCAGTGATCCAGGCAGTAAAGCTGATTAAGAGAGTTTTCCCAGAGCTGCATGTTGCGTGTGATGTGTGCCTTTGCGAGTACACTGACCATGGCCATTGCGGGCTTTTAAAAGAGGACAACACGATCGACAACACAGCGACTATCGAGCGGTTGGCGCAAGTGTCCCTGAGCTACGCGCAAGCAGGGGCGGACTGTGTCGCGCCGAGCGATATGATGGACGGGCGTATCAGGGCAATCAAGCAGATTCTGCTGGACAATGGGCTTGGAAGCAGGGTGTCGCTGATGTCGTACAGCAGCAAGTACTCGAGCTGCTTCTACGGCCCGTTCAGAGACGCGTGCGACTCAGCGCCGTCGTTCGGAAACAGGAGTGCATACCAGCTGCCTAAAGGCTCGCGCATGCTGGGACTGCGCGCGCTCAGCCGCGATGCTGCCGAAGGTGCGGATATGCTGATGGTCAAGCCGGGGATGCCGTACTTGGATATCGTCCGCGACGCTAAGAACTTGCACCCCGAACTGCCGATTGCAGTGTACCAAGTATCTGGTGAATACTCGATGCTATACCGCAGCGCTGAAGCCGGCGTGTTCGACCTCAAAGAAGCCGTTCTCGAATCGCTCGACTCGATGCTTAGAGCTGGTGCTTCTCTCATCCTCACTTACTACACTCCAAGGCTCCTCGACTGGCTCAACTAAATCCGCCTCCTCTATACGCTTTTTATACTTATTACTCCCCTTTTAAACTGATTTGCTCAGTGCTCTGTTTCTTCCACTACTCTATTGGCCTGTCTAGATTAGTTGGTCTCAAAGCCAATTATATATTAATAAACATTTATTTACTCTTAATTTTCCAATAAGTGACCTTTATCTGTTAATCTAGTATAGTGGTTGGGTGTTCTTATTGTTTGATTAATTCCAGTTCTGTTACACCATTGGATCTGTGTGTTTGGCTGACATACTGAGATTATATTAACCCTTTCACGAGCGGTAGACCATTTTTGATCTACCAAATATAGCCAATTGTGTATAATTACTCTATAAAATTCCGAAGCTTTAATGGTTATTAGTTTATTGTATTAAAACAACAAATAATTAATTTACTTATAAACCATAAACGAATCATAAAATTGATTTTTTTAAAGAGTGTTGGACGGGAAAGGGTTAAACTTTGCAGATATTTCTCGTAGTTAAAAACTCAGGAAAAAAAGTATAGGTAGGACAATTATGCAAGTTTAGCCAATAAAAGCCATCGAAGCACAAAAGCACCAATTGGCGAGCAAGAAACAGATATTGAAGAAAACCTACAGCTTTTTTGTTTTTAGACTTTTCAGTTTATCATATATTAAAAGTTGCCACTAATTCCACTCGAAATAGTCAATTCCTATATACTCTGCTTCGTAACAGAACAGCTTACCCCGCTTATTGCCAGATAGTCCCTCAACATCCCCGCGCTTATAAAGTTTCTAAAACCCTCCCAAATATAATACACTACCATTGTATTCTGCTTCGTTTCATAACTAAACTTTACACGTATCCAGGTTCTTTTTCTAAAACTACATACATCACCAACTCTTCAATTAACCATAAATGAGGCGCTCAGGTTCTTTATCAAAAACCTCAAAATCCGCTGCGAGTATCGGGGATTCTTGGCATCCATTAGGAGAACATTCTGAATTAAACGATCCGGCTAACTCTTTAGCCAATTTAAATGACGTTGCTACTACCTCTATACTCAATTCGCTTTCCAATCCCAATAACTCTAAAACCCCTTATATCCACGACCCACTAAACGGTAAAAATTTTACTCCTTTTACATCTTTAAATTCTCTCCAGCGTATTATTCCTCATATACCCCTTTATATTTCTTCCTCAATATCCTCTTTTCCTTTTAGAATCACACAACCCTTTCTACAACTATTTTATTTCGAACGAAACATACTCAAATATACGAGAAACCATGATTAACAACGAAACTGTTGCTTTGGTCCTGCCCCCAATCTCAAAAGACGAATTCTCTCAAATTAACCAACATTTACTATCTGAAGAACTCCAAAATTACATCTTATACTTCGAATCTGGCTTCAATGACAGCTCAAACTTTAACACCCGTTTCACTTCTCTCTCAGGAATTTATGGCTTCATTGACCCGTAAAAATATCCACTTTCCTTTTTTTTTTTTATTTCACCATATTGTTCTCAACCACCCTCCCACATTTCTAATAATTTAACTCGTGTTTTCTTATAGTGCCCGCGTCTATATTCAAGGAAAGTTCCCTAAAGATTCTGATATCTCCAACTTAGACCCTAACAAATTCTTGTCAACCAGTGATACCTCTAGAACATCTCTTGCCTCTACAAACCCATCCTCTGATATATTCAACGTCTTAAATCCTGAAGGAAGCTCTATTAACTTTAAGTACCTGCTAAAAAAAAAAGTTCATCTAGATAATAACTCATACCTCAACTGCCTTTTCATTGAAACTAGAATCCTTGATTCTGACATTGTTCCTCACTACTCTTACCCCCAGCTCCTTTCTATCGATTCGCTGAATTCATCTCAATATGAAGCTCATAATCCCCCCAATCTCGATTCACAAGATAGCTTGAGCCGGCCTTCAGATAATTTACATTCTAATGAACTAAAAAGCCCTAAGCTACCCCCAAGAAAGTCCAGTATTGATACCTCTAAAAAACCCAGTGTGTCTTCTGCTTCCGAAAAATTATCAAGGCGAAAATCTACTCCCTTTAGCATTAGCAGATCAAATAGCATTAGCTATTCCCCCCATTCTAAGCTCATCCAATTAAAACTCGCTTACATTCAAGTCGTCTCCAAATTTCGTCTTGATTTTATGCATATTGTTGGTAAAGCGATGCATAACTACACTATCGACACCGCCCTCGAGTCTCTAGTTAACTCGTCCTCTGAAACTATCAAAAAATTAAAATTCCTCAAGAAAAAGAATAAATACCTCGATTCCAATGAAAATAACCCCAATTTCGATCCCTCTCAGCACCACGAAAACGTTTTCTTCAACTCTGATCTACTCTCTTTTAAAAAATTGGACTCGGTCAGTCATTCTTGGAATTCTAACTTTGAAAAATTGCTAGATGCCTTCCACTCTGTTTTATCCTTTGACCCCTCCTCTGACCCCAACGATGACTTAGACAATATCTCCCATAAAAATACTACCGTCATAATGACCATCATTGAAAAGCTCTCCACTTCTATCGCCCAAATCGCCATCGATTGGATCTATGACGATGCCCTCGAAACTATAAAGCTATTTGGCGGAAACAAAAATGACGAACTTGTAACTTCCCAAATTGCTAATCTCAGCTTAGCTGGTGTTGAACTCGCCCATCTGATACACGGTTCTGACCCGAATATAAATGATTCAGATTCTTCTCTTTCACAATACAATTTAAGCATCTCTTTGCTTAAAAAAGAATCTTATTTAGATAAGTTAGAATCTTACATTAATGAAAAGGTTGGTAAAAGATTGAGCCAAGTCTCGACTACTCGCATTTTCTTGGAGAAAATTAACTGTATCATATGTGCTATAGAGTACACATCCACCTCTTGCAACTCTTATCAAAATTTCATAACGAACCAATCTACAAGCTCTGATTTGATGTATAGCGACGATAATATTCACAAACCAACCAATGACTATAAAAATTTACATTTTCTTAGCACAATTGACGAAAATTCAAATTACAGTAACTCTTTTTGCGATAAACCAAGTGATGAACCTACTGTTGAGAATCTCGGTATAAAAGTTCATTCAAAAGATGTTGCTCATCTAGATATTACTGACAAAGTCTCTGACGCTTTAGGCATATATAACCCTGAAATCGAATCCACCCCTGAAAATACTGTACTGAAAGGTAACATGTCCATTCAAACCTTCTTTTCTAAATTTTTTTTTTTCCTACAAATTACAATATTATTTTATTTACTAACCAAATTTTGAGCTCTTTGAAAAAAAATTTATACCTTACTTATTAAACAACGATAACTATTTATCTAATAAATCTAATTTAATAGGCAAAGAGATTTCAAATGCAGCCATTTCTCAAATAGACTCTACATCACACAACAGCCTTGAACATCAAGATAATTCCGGCTTTGAAAAATCTCAAAGCTTAAACACAAACTTTACTGGCGCTGATTTACTTCTACCTATATATATTTACGCTATAGTCAAATGCAACCCTTTAAGCCTATTCACAAACTTGAAACTAATTGAACTGTTCTACCCTAAAAAAATGATCAGCTCATTCCAGTCATATTGCCTAACTACTACCCACGCAGCTATTATGTACATTCAAAATGTAACTCTAAAAGAACTAGGCTTATCTTCTGAAATTGACTCGGACTTGAAGTAAATAATTCTTTTATTATTCCTGTTTTACTATTTTTTTTATCTTATGCTTTCTTCAGAATTCTTTTTCTAACAATTCCTTCTTTTTTTTATAAAAATTTTCAAGCTCGATAAAAAGGTACGAGGAGCCTTCTGAAATCCATCAGATGAATCGACAAGGCACTGAAAATTCTAGCGGCAATTCAAATATTCTCGGTGACCTTCCAAACTTTTTCATGCGGGTCCCGATAGTATCAAATGTTGGGTCGCTTAGCTATGGGCTAGTAAGCGGAGTAGCAGGAACAGGGATGCGTGCAGCTGCAGGCGTATACGACGCAGTAGTCAATCGAAACCCAAACTCAAATTCGCGGTTAATGGAGGAAGATGGCGGCGTGCAACCACTGAGCGAGAAGCATTCTGGTCTGGAGGCAAATCCTTTAACTGGTGCTGCAAATCTAGCGCACGAGCAGTCAATTCGGCGACACTCATCACACCAAAATGCACCGCAATCTTTACCAAAAAATTCCGAGATGTGTGCCAACTCTAGCACTACTAGAAGCCACAAACACGCACACTCACACGCACACGCACCTTCTAACCAGCAAGCCAATAACGGTGGCCGTGCAATCGACCTGATCAACGACGAGTTCGTTAATCTGGACTTCAAAGATCTGAAAGTTTGCCAAATCCGCGACCTGCTCGAATCGTACAAACTGCTAGCCAATTTTTACAAGCAAAACAATTAGCTATAACTTTTGTAATTTTATTTTCCATGTCTTTTTAGCCAAATAAAAAAAAAATAATAATAAGAGCAAAGTATGGAATTTTACGATTTTTGAATGATAACATAAACACAAATTTAAATTTTACTTATCAAAGTAAAAAAATTTATAAGAGATAGGGAAATTGAAAAGCTCATCGAAACGAGATAAGGATGATTAAGCGATTTAAAGGAGCGTAAAAATAGTAGGAGTTATGGTTTTAATCTTTATTTCAATCATATTTATATATAAAAAAAGAATTAAAAATGAAAAGGATAACTTTGCTGATAGAAAAAAAGTTGTAAAGAAAAAAAAAATGGAGAAAGAGGAAGTATTTAGTTTGAGATTTCGACGACAGCAGGGGCGGAAGAGTTAGAGAGTTGGGCGACGAGTTTAGCGTTTTGGATGACAGGGACTAGATCGTTTAGGGAAGATTTCCAGCTGTTCAAGTGGCTAGACACTAGCTTCCACTCGTTGATGCCGAATTCGCGGTGAATAGAGCGAGTTACAGTAGCAGTTCTATTAAGCTGGTCGATTTTAGCGTTGATAAGGCCGTTGCGAATGGTGTCAATGATTAGGAGTTCGATGTCTAAATCAGAAATGTCAGAGCTTGTGTCGAATATACGCGAGGCGATTTTGTCGTAGCTTAAACCTTTTCCTAGTTCTTGTGCGCCGAGGGCAGCAAGAGAAATCATTTTGATCTTGTATGTTAAGAGCTCAACGTTAATTTTTGATGAAGTCAGCTTTTCAGGGGTCTTTTCAGCTACGAAAGATGCAAATGAAGCGGAATTTCCAGAGGCAAGAATGGAAAGAACAGAGTATTCCAATGATGGGCCACCGTTGTCAAATTTAGAAAGGGCTTGAACAGCTTCCAAGTTAATTAGGGTGTCAAAAGCGAAATAGCTTTCATTGTTTAAAAGTCTGATAATAAGCTTTGAGGCACAATCTATGCTTTTTGCACCACCGACAGGGTAAACGGTAGTTAAGAGTTGTCTTTCGAGATCCAAACCGTCAGTTTCAAGGCCTTCTTGATAGGCAAAAAAGGCACACTTTTCAAAGATATACTCAATAATGTGTTGAGGTATTTCCCAAGAGGCAGTTAGTTGTAAAAGGTTGACAAAGTGTGGTTGTAATACAGATTTAATCAACTTGTTATCGTTGCAAATCACGACTATTCCGTTGAAAATTTCGTATTTTAATTTAGGAACGTCTTGGATATTATAAAAACTATTCAAACTAAAAAAGAACAAGATATTGAAAAGTTAAAAAAATATATTATGAAAAGTATTTATGAGATTTTATGGGGAAAGAAGAGCGAGAAGTTATAAATAATTACCTTTTGAGAGAGTAGAGTGGTTGTGAAGATTTTGATATTACTTGAATCGCTGTATTGGTAAGAGTTACATTATCGGATGAATCAAGGTTGGTCAAAATAACAAATATAAGATTCAAGCTGATTTCAAAGTCAGAAAAAGCTAATATAATAAAAAAAATTAATAAAAAGTTAAAAATAGTAAATAAATATCAATTTAAGAATGCTAAAAAAAGAGATGGCAAATTTTGTAATAGCGAGCAAAGAGAATTGTTTAGAAATTACCTTTTGGATCAGTGTTAAATAATGGACCAACAACTTCTAGTAGTGAATTGATGGAGTAAAAGAATTGGGAGTCTTTAGCTTGTTGGTTGATTTCTGAAAATTTTTCTGATAGCGCAGGATCGTTTAATTGTTTCGAAATACTGGCAGATAAATCGATAATCTTAAGGTTATGAGAGAGAAGGAAAGGAGGAAGGAATTAGAAAAAATAGAAGAATGGGAATGAAATAATAATAATAGAAATCGGGAAAACCTTTTCAGAAATCTGGGAGTCTGTGAATTTGGTGGTAGACATATTGAGTGAACTTTGTGGTGCTAGTGGGAAATTATAGACTTAGATTGGAGAAACGAATTCGCAAAAGTATTTCTATCAGCAGCAAAGATTAAAAAAATACTTAAGCCTAAAAAAAGCACTGCTAAGTAACGATTTTTTAACTAAAAAAAAATAAACAAATCTAAGCTTTTTTTGTAGCTTTTCATAATATTTCCTTGATTTAATTCTCTAAAATAAAATTTTTTCCATTACTGTCATTCCATTCGATAATTTATACCCTAATTACTCGAAATATTATAATTTTATTGGCTATTTTATTCTTACTCACATCTATTTGCCCAAAATTGTTTTCCATCATAAATGAACTGTTTTTAATCCAATAGCTATAATATCTCTTGATAATCCAAAATCCCTCCAATTATATTTAGCTTCGTTTGAAATAACAAAAAAAACAAAATATCCAATGACTTTAAGCTTCTTAATTAGTTATGTCTTAGGGATTGGTCTGTATCATATCCAATGAATATAAGCCATGGGTTTACAGCTAAACTCTCACTATTTAGAAATAGATATTCGAATTATTAACAACATAGCTTTACCCTATCATGTCACAGTAAGGTACAGTTTTTATTGAATCTCTAATTAGCTAAAACATTTAATTGCTATTTTCTATTGAATAAATTATACTTTCAAGCCAATAATTTATTAAGCACATATACCAGATGATTTTATTAGTTCTGGTTGGCTAGCAATTTCATTTCAATTTATACCAATCATGTCAAAGCGCTGCACTAATAGTGATTTTATTTACTATTCATTAAAT
>LSSN01000464.1:0-11959 GCA_001970855.1 Smittium culicis
GTGCCTGCTGAAAAAGCCTATGTCGACCCAACAACACGCAAATCAACTATTGGCTTTTCAAGAATATACGTCATAGCACAGCAAGATAAAAAGAAGCAGAGGAAGTACCTTCAGCAGTTTGCCAACCAGAACAAACTAACGTTCGACTTCGTGCGAGTTTTTAAAGGCAGCAAAGAGCAAGGCGCGAGTGCTGATGAGAAGGAGAAGCTAGCAATGGCGAATTCTCTAGCGACTCACGTGATGGTATGGCAGCAAATCGTTGACAGCTACCATGGAGATAGCGATGGGTTCCTAGTACTGTCCGACGATTCAGTGCTCGATTACAATTTTGTCAGCTCTGGAAAATGGAAAAGTATGGCGACCCAGGTGTTTGGCAGCAATGCTGAGCACAATCAATCAGCGAGAAAAAGCCCAATTAGCGGACCTGCCACCGACTCCAAAAAAGCTTCGCTCAGCCCAAATCTATGGTCGCTCATCCTCTTCTCAAACGACCCTACCCTGGCCAATGACCCTAGCTACAAATCAGCCGCATCGCCTAAAATCCTCGATTTTGCCTCCATCAACATTGACTCGCCCCCAATTTCGTCCGCCCTCGCCAAAATAACCACTTACGCAATCAGTATCTCTGGCGCAAGAGCCCTCCTCGCCTTGCACGATTCGCAGCAAACCAACGAATTCGCTAGTTTAGACCAACTAATCAATTACGCCATTAAAGACAGCTTCATTTCCCCCTCTATTCTCATCAGCGATTTCGTCAAAAATTCCTAGTCCATTCCTCTATTACCCACAAACACAAACACACACAATATATACACTATTCTAGTCTCTCCTCCCCCTTTGCCACCTCCCATTTTTATTTTATTATACCGACCCATCTACTTTGATCACTTAAAAACAGGAATTTTGTCTCCTTTTTTTCAACTTGATATGTTTACACTTGTATTTTATTATTTCTCGTAAAATTTGAATTTTTTCTTTTTTTTCTGTTTTATAAGTTTCTCTTGTTTTTATTCTCAAAAAATAAAATAAAATAAAAAATGAAATGCAAATCATCTCCATTTTGTCGATGATCAAGTACGCCATCAAAGTGATTGCCCTCGATATTTTCATCCGCTAATTGT
This sequence comes from Smittium culicis, assembly GCA_001970855.1. Taxonomy (NCBI): domain Eukaryota; kingdom Fungi; phylum Kickxellomycota; class Harpellomycetes; order Harpellales; family Legeriomycetaceae; genus Smittium; species Smittium culicis. The sequence goes on from LSSN01000464.1 coordinate 1,122, forward strand.
TAAAAAAAAAAAAACTTGCTATTTTTCTAGTTGATTTTGCACTGCATCTAAACCAGATTACTAAAAAAAAATTACTATAAAATTAAAAAGATTAGTAATTAAACCAGTTTCAAATTTATCTGTCTGCCCAATTCAAGTTAACATAAAAACAAATAAACTAATCATTATTATTTTTTTTCATACATATAGAATTTTTTTTATTACATAAGGGTGATTATAAAAAAGAATTTTATTACTATATTTATATTTTTTTTTTGTAAAAGATTATATAATTAAATTATTATTGTGGCAATTTTTTTTTTGTCTATTGAGTAGGAATTTTGATGCCGTGATAGCTAAGCATGTTATACGAGAATTTTTGTAGCCCTTCAACTTTTCCAGATGCTAGCATTGTGACAGGCGACTTCAGCAAGTCAGAAGCTGCACTGGCAAGGTCATCAGCTGTTATCAAGTCAATATTAGAGGCAACATGCTCAGCGGTGTTTTTAAATCCCAAAACTTGGATTTGGCGGCCTAAATCTTCTAGCTGAACAATCCTGCTTTCCATGTTCATCAATAGACTGCTCTTAAGCATGTTTTTGGCTCTATTCACTTCTTCGTCGGTTAGGACTTTAGACTGCAGAAGACCGATATTTCTCATCGCATTTGATTTCAGGTTGGCTGGTTGGCTGGATTTAGAGCTAGATTTGCTGTTTGCAACAACCAGGATTTCTCGGATACAAGTTTCAAGCATTTGGTGTTCAGAGCCTTTTCTGCAGCTTGCAGAGATCCCAAAAACTCCAGAATCAGTGTAGCAGTTGTGGAAAGCCAGGCACGATTCGACCCAGGCGTACTGATTAAGAACCCTCGTGTACAATCGACTGTACATGCCCTTTCCAGGCCCACCGGCAGAAAATGAACCACCTCCACCGAGCAGCATTTGCAGTGCAGCGTATGCATAGAGTTTCTTTTCATCTCTAACACCAACAGATTCAAATCCGATTTGTAAGTTGGTGAATTCAGCCTCGTCATTTTGTATAAACTCGATACCGCCCGTATAATTTGATTTCTCAAAAGATTTTTTAAACAGATCGGTCTCGGATTCGATAATTTCATCTGAGCTCAAACCAAGGCTTTTACTAAACCCGCTGAAAAAGCCGCCTGCTTCCTTTTCTTTTTTTTTCTTGGTGATGAGGTCAGGTTCAGGAGTTTGGTCATTGGTAGACGGCACAAATTTAGGCAAGGAATCGAAACCGGCTTGCTTGCACAAATCGACCAGTTTTTGGTGATCAACGCCAATAGCAGCAATAACAACGCGGTCAGGGCTAAACCACATATTATGGTACGCTTTCAGTTTTTCAGAATCGATTAGTTCCAGCTGTGATTCAGGGCAGAGCAATGGGTTTCCAAGAGTGTTGCCTTTATAAGCTAGCTCGTGAAATAGCTCGTTTAGATAAATGTCTGGTTTCGAGGATATGTCAGCAAGTTCCCAAGGGATACCTTCTTTGACTTGGGTAATTTCATTGCTATCGAATTTTGGTCTAAAAACGACCTCACCGAGCAAAGAAACTGTTTCTTTAACCGATTCAGAGAATACTGCAGCTTGGTACATGATACATTCTCTCGATGCAAAGCAGCTGATATTCCCGCCGAGGGATTCGATGCTTTCAGAATTCTGTTCTGAAGTCTTGTTTTGAGTAGTTTTAAAACTTAATCGATCAATCAAATGTGAAAAGCCATAAGTGCTTGGGGATTCGTAGCGCGAGCCAGCATCAACATAAAAACCAATCGCAGCGAAATGGCCAGGCTTGTTTTCACTGACGATTTTTAGTCCGTTACTAAAAGTAGTTACTTCTGAAGTTTCAGGATTTGCTAAAGAGCTGTACGAATTATTAAGCTTACCTAGCGAGTCCTAGGATGAATTGAAAAAAATTTAATATTATCATTGATCGATATATATAAAATCATTATATCTTTTTAATAAGTGTTTTTAGTTAATGATGATAATAAAGAATAAAAATCACTTGAGTGTTTACATTTATAGCGTAGCTCTTAAAATTGAGCCTTTGAGGCTGTGGCAGAGTTTTTCTTGGCGTATTTAGATTTTTGTTGAGGATCGTGGATACATTAGATATGGATCTTTTGATTAAATTTTCAGTTGGTGAATGAAATCTAACAAATCGGCTCGCCTTCGAGGCTATTCTCAAGCTATTCATGATTATATATATATATATAAGGAAGGAAAATTTAAAGGAGTAGAATGTTTTTGAGTATTAAGGATTTGTTTGGATAAAAAGTAAAAGCTGGATGTCCAAGATGAGGATTTGTTTACGCTATTAAAAAAGAAAAATAATAATCTATACAAGTGAAGGCGTGATCTATTTATGGATAAATGGATTTAAATACAGCGAGCAGCTAAAAATTGCCAAGATTTGGATCTATGCTATAGCCTATTATGTATATAAATAAATCAACTTATATACCCTCTTAGATAAAAAAAAAAAAGCTCAATTTATTCAGTATCAGATTTGAATATTATCCAAAAAAAAAAAGATCAGATAAACTCTAGAAAACAAAGCAATGTAATTGGCAGGATTTTAGCAGACAAAAAGGAGCTATCTTTTCGTTTTTTACTATTTATTCCAAGGGGAATTAATAATTGGGAATAAGTTTATATTATATACTTTACTTATAATTTTAGTATATATTATTCTCTATTTTACATACTGTTTATAATATTCGATTATAAATAGAATTCGGTTAAAATAAAAAATATAAATGAAGTAAAGTCGTAACAAAAGTATGAGTATCGAGGGAAATAAATTCTCAACTAAGGTTTTGCTTATGTACCAGCACACTTTTTATACATACAAAACAACAGAAAGCAAATGAAGTATCAGTATTTTAGACTATCAGCTTTTATAAATAACATTACTAATTATAATGATATTTGGTAAAAGTGTATACAACATAAAAGTTGGTAAAAAGAAGAAAAAACAAAGAGTAAATGTATTTTATAAAACGAGAGCCAGTTTTTCTAAACTTTAGAAACTGAATCATTTATTCAGCCTTAAAAGATTGATTGATGAGCCTATCGCCTAGTTTCAAATACTTTGCGTTTGATAGTTCGATATCCTTACTAATAGCCTCGCCATCAATGCCCAAAGACTCAAAATCAAGCAAGCTTTGCTGCAGTATAGTGCGCCTGTTCCTCTCTTTTTTCAGAGCGCAGGTGCTAGACAAATTAGCGCTAAACAAGCCGGGGCAGCTTTTAACCGCGAAAATCACGACCTTGTTGCACAGTAGGAAAAAGTGCTCTGCAACGACTGCAACGATTAAAGCTGCAACTAGACTAGTCCTTCCAAATTTGTCTAAATCGCTTGCTGTAGTGCTAGGGAAAAGCCAGCCCAGTACTGGGTTGAACTGGTAAACAAGCAACGAGTTCACAACCGATCCGATCCAACTGGTGAGTGTCAGAGTTTCTAACCACGGCCCAATCGTGTTTGTTAGAACTGGTACTGGTTTCCTGACGTTTTCGCAGATTTTGAATGCGTCTGCCCGTAGCTCGAAAAAGTTGTTTATAAGCGATATCAATGGCGCTACTGGCCAAATAACCGAATAAAACGAAACATATCCAAACTGCGTCACCATTTCTGCATAATCATTGTAGACATCATAGCCAACTAGTCCAGCTTCTTCTGTCACTGAATATACAAATTTTGCCTGTAGGAGCGAGTTATATACTTTAGATCCATTTGGATTTCTAGAATCATCATGTTTGAGATTACTTGTACTAATAGATGAACAATCGTTGTTTTGGGAGCTATTATTTGACTCGAAAATTTCAGAATTCAAAGAATTTAGCGGTGAGCCATTAGGGGGTGTATGTTGTTGTGCCGTCGTGTTATTTACTTTAGTGTTTCTATCCTTCCAATATTTCATAACACCCGGTAAAACGGACAAGGTAAATTGATTTATTAGCTGAGCTGTCAAGATGAAGTATATAAGTAGAGTTTGGAGCTTCTCCGCTGCTGGAGTGGAACTTTCTTTAAGATTTGCCATTTCCATAAACATTTCAAAATTGATTATGCCTCCAGAATTAGCAGAAACGCTGAATAGTCCAATTACGTGCGAATATGACCAGAAAAGAGGCAATAAGCATACATAAAACAGTTTGCGACTCCAAACTTCAAAGTGTAGCCGAAGAGGAATAAATACCCAAGCTAGGAGTAGGAGGTACCCTTGGTCTTGCAAAAACCTAAATAAAAAAATCTTTTGGTTGTACTTGTACTTGAAGTCAGTTTGGTACTCATAATTTTCAAACTCAGTTAGTTTTAGCGAAACAAACTCACAGAAATTGTTAAAAACAGGTATGAATAGAGAGTAGCAAACGGTTGGTAAAAAGGTCAGTATTCCTGCGAGCGGTCCATTATATATTTCCTCCATGAATACCTGGAAAGCAAAGAAAACTGCTACTAGAAAAAACATTGCTATCAAGAAGAATATCATAATCGGAATTCCAAGCAACTGGCGAAGGAACCGCTTTCTGCTATCGTAAACAGGTATTTTTTCGTTAGTTACCGGATCAACTACAAAATGGTCAGGTTTGAAGCTTGACCTGCGGAAGTCGTTTTGGTTAACTTTTAGGCGGTAGTCTAGCTGCTCGATATCGTCAGATTCCATTCCATTGGATAGTTTGGAGTCCAAGACAGGTAATCCCCAATTTCTGGCTAGCTCGGATTCCCTGAGTTTCCAAGCATGCGTAAAAAACAAGCTCCAAAGCATCAAAAGAATAGAAAAAATGGCAGAGAACTGCCATGAAAGAAAGTATGTGATAAAACCTAAAATTGCAGGGATTGAAAGCCAGCGGAAATAAAACTGCAAGTATGCAAAGTATATAGCAGTTTCTTCGCCAAAGTGTAGTCTTATATCCATCAAGTCTTTATCGGTAATAAAAATTTTTGAAGACCACGATTTTATCCACTTGCTGTTTAATTTCTTATCATGTAGCGGAAAAACAGCGCTAACGTACTTTTCATTATCAGTTCTTATATCTGCACATCCTTGATTTACGGGACCAGAAATAATCCTATGAACAATTCTCTGCCTAGACGCAGTGCTTAGTAGAGTGCTCGGGGTAAATTCATCAAAGTCAAAGAAGCTGCTATCTGACAATAGCTGGCTGTTTTGAGAACTAGTATTTAAGCCAGGATTTTCACTCTTTAGTAAATTAAAGCGGTAGTTAGATAAAGCCATTCGTTTATATTCAAGCTCGATCCTTTCTTTACTGCAAGAAATAAACAATAGAATTTGGGTTGGATTGACTTTGATTTCAGCGTTTGAAATAGCTGATATTTTTTTGCTTTCGCTAGATTCATTGGAACTATCGTTTGAACCAAGCTTCGAAAGTTTATTATTTAGCGTTTTGAATTTTTTAATTCCTTGCCTAACCTCAAAACTCAAGCCGGCATTAGTAAGTTTTTTTACTATAGATTCAAAGTTTTCCCGAATCTTGACAGATTTGTCCTTAGAAGCAAATTTGCTTAGGGATCCGACTATTTTAGTTCCTTCAATATTTTCGAGTATCGAGTTTTTGGTAGAAGAGGAGTAGTCAAAAACGATAACAAAATCAGAAAAAGACTTGAATTCTTCAGAGCCGTTTCTTGGAGACAGTAGCTCAGCATCTGACATTTTTTGAACTGATTCTGAATATTCGGAGGAATTTTTCATGAAGTTTAAATCATCGAAATATTCGCAAAATTCATCTTTGTCAGAATACATTTTATGGGGAAATATTCTTTATAAATGGTTTAATCGTAGGTTTTATAGCGAAGAAATTATATTAGAGGGGTTAGAGTTTGTATATATTACCCTCTAGATAGAATTTTTTTTAAATTTAAACAATCAGCTTTGTTCCAAAGCAATTTCCAGTAGTAATAAAATTTATGGTAGGAGAGTACAAGAAAGGTGAATATAAGACATATAATTCAGTAATGTTTTTGAAAGATAATAGTATAATTATAATAAAGTAAAGATCTCTATCTTGAAATCATAAACTACTAATTTTACAAAACTTGATAATTAAAGATAAAATGATAGGGAATAAATTTAACGAAGCCTTTATCGTCGATAAGAACGAAATATTCGAAACTGTGACAAAGTAATTCGCCAGAAGGAGATAGCGAAGGTGTTTTTAGAACACTATTACACAGCATAATTTCTGCATAAATCAAATAGACTGAAGGATTTTTTTTTTTTTTTTTTGCTTACATAGTGTATATGTTTGGTATAGCCATAAAATAAAGCATAAACTGCCGAGAAGATTATTTTGTTTGCCACTAATAAAGCTGGCCCAGTAACCAATTTTACTTTAAAAAGTGGGAACATTTTATGCATGTGAAAAGTCCATAACCAATTGCAGGGACAGCAAATTTAAGAGTGTACATCAATGTTTGTTTGGTTGCCTCCGTTTTTCTTCCTTCGCCTAGCCCTCTGCTTCTGCACCTGCCTATGCCTCTCTTACTACCAACCACACCAGTGTTTATTATGATCCCAACTGCATTATAACCCAAAAACTTGAGAATCACATCTAAAAAAACAAAAAAAAAAAGAACCTATCTATTATTACCTTAGTAAAGCCATCATCTAACTTGATAACTTTATGCTTATAAAACAGGCTCATTAATTCCAGATGGGATGACTGAAACAAATTATCATATTTATTCTTTTAAAAAAAAAAAAAAACTATATCTTGCAACTTACATTTGGGAGATTCTGAACTAAGAGAGCACTTTGTTGCAGTTTAATGTTATTGGCCTGTATATTCACTTTATTTAAATATTATTGGTGGAGCAAAAAAGGCATTTTGATTTTTCTATTTCTTCGTTTCAATATAAAATTTTTATTTGCTAAAAATGTAAATTATTCTACTCATTGGCCGATTATTTTTTATGCGATTTTATACACTGAAACTCTTTACACTATAAAATGACCTCTTCATAAAGAATTACCCATTTATTACCTTGGGATACTAAATCTAAACTAATCACTAAAGCTTCAGCAATACAAACTAGCTAATTACATAAGGTGTTCAATGTAATATTATACGATTAATATATTCAAACTACTATTTCACATACCTTTACCAAAAAAAAAATACTGGCAGGGAAATCCACGCGTAACGAACACAGTCAAACGCCTCAAGGGCAGTATTTTAAGTTTTCTTAATTTTTTCTTTTTTTGTTACACAGGGTTTAGCAAGCTTTACCACGCGAATCTGCCACTTATAACGAAATATACACCATGTACTTTTCATTTTTATTATGGTGTTCAATAGTAGTCTTTTAAAACTCGTTTAAAAAAAAAATTAGCACTCAAAAAGCAAAAAACAAAATTTAAATCTGAACGAGAAAATACCTATTCCCTTGGTTATACTAAGCCCATACGTATACTTATATATACAATGTATATAAACATAAACATAGATACTAGCTATAAATGTGTAAATATGTACTTGCTACTATAAAACTTTCCAGGCTATATATGATTAGATGCTAGATATAGTAGTTGAAAGCTAGTATGCTAACTTGAATATTTTTCAAGCATTCAGTCTATTCTATTCGCATTTCACCAAAATTAATTTAATCACAAACCAAAATTCAGGAAACGATTTTCGAACTTTGTAGTGCAACATTTTCATGTTTCGTAATTATGTTTGTGGAATAATTTTTGACTATGGATTATGTATATATTTACATCAACGCACAAGTAGTATGTAATTATCATTACTTGCTATAGAAAATGTTTCACTTGGGAGATAATGAAAAAATGAAAATTACAATGTTTACCGAGTTGTAGCGTATAAATAACATAAATCGTCATTATAAAATATCAAAAATGTGTAAAAATTAATTAAACTAACAAAATAAATAGAGATAATGTTTATATTAAATAAAAAAATCCAAATTTAATTCAAAATTCTAATAAAATTATACTGAAACTAAGTGGTTCTCTTCGTTTATAATTTCAAATATAGATACATTAGGAACGAAGAACGCTTTGAAACGAGTTGGTTTTTATTATATTTTTTCATTTCATGAGCTAACTTTCAATGATAATGTTATATAGAAATTTACTTTTAGTAATTATGTATACAATAACGTATCTCGTACTTTAAAAAAATGGAGTGGAAAATTAAGTAAATTGATTTTATTTTAATAGTTTCCTTTCTAGGCTAAATGAATCTGTAACTAAGTAGAATAGATTTATATAAACCCAGAGATGGAAATTAGAGATACTAATATCTATAAAAATCATAGACTTATAAAAGGTCACCTGTCAAAATATTTATAAGTGCGTATATCTATACCTGACAAACGAAATATTAAATTCGAATTTATTAGCTTTATTTATTCATTTTGAATTTTAATACTTTTATTTCAATAGCACAAATAAACCGAATATCGATGTTATTCTCGTATATATAACCACAGTAATGTAATTTTATTATATATAGTGCCGATTAGAAAAATGTTATGTGTGTATAGTAATTCCCAAATAAATATGGGTTATTTTATTTTTACAATATACCTATTAGATATCAGATGAATTCATAATTGGTAAATAAAGCCAAGTAGAAATGTCCCATTATTATAAAAAAAAGAACTGAAACCCGAGTTTTGAATTTTATGCAAAAATTGAACTTATGATTATTGGCAACTTACGATATATCGAAACATAATTCATAAAAGAATCGATAAATACCCTTATTTAAAGAGTGTTGAGCAGGGCAGTATTAATGAATTAACACCCCATTCTTTGAAAATATATTTTTCCAATTGATCAACTTAAAGTTCAAATCCTGCAGCCATGGTTAATTATAATTCTGGCAACGTAAATAAAACATTCAAACGTATTCCAAAATTTTTTTTCCTTTTTTTAAAATAAATGAAGATCCATTAAACCATAAAACTAGATATAATGAAAAAAATTAGAAAAAATAATATAAAAAATAGTCACAATATATCTCTAATTTCAAAATTATGTTAAGGCTGGGACATATAAAAAAATTAAATTCATCAAATTTCCCAAAAAAAATAAAACAACCGAGTATGAAAAATTTCAATTCACCTTTTTATTGTTTATTTTGATCAATAAATTACAATGCAAGTAGATAATGATCAAAAATATCAAAATACTAGCACATCAATAATAGATTTTCAGTAATCTTATAATAAAATATAAAAAAAAGATACAAATTATACTTAATATATTAAATAGGTTAATAGTTTTTAAGTAGTTTAAAATCTTTTAATAGTAATTAGTATTTTCATGTCGAGCATTTAAAGCTATACGCAACTTTCTCAAGCGCATCTCTTATAAAAAAAGAACTAATCGATTGTTTTGTTGATGACTGAAATTCTTAAAAATCAAAAAAATTTTTTTGAAGATCATTTCAGTTGCGAACAAATAATCTATATTGTTATATGGGAAATAAAAGTCGCTATGAGAGCCGAAAAAAAAAAAGAAAAGCTGTTCGCTTGTAAATCCCTTTTTTTGAATTTTTATAATATGAATTAGCTCATCAAGTAAATCGGGTTTCAATTTCTTAATACAATTCAAAGCCAGCTATATTTTAAACTAAAATGATTAACTTTCGTGTTAAGGTTTTTTACTTTAACTCTAGATATAATAAAACCAATGCGCAAATCTGCTGAGTAATAATGTTGAATTGAAGTGCTGTAATTATCAATCTAGTTCGCTATAGTACATACTATCCAATCAGCTACCGTTAAAATTTGGAAATGACCGAATAATAGGAAATAAACTCGAATAGTATAATTATCAAAATATTTTAAAATTGATTGCCAATACCATTGTTGGTGTACAATTAAATTTAAACACCGATTTTTTTTTTTTGATTATATCTGCAAAAATGTAATTGAATTTTTATGCATTTGCAGAATAATTGTATTCTCAATTGCTATTTAAATAAATAATGCTAATGGATAATAGAACAATAAAAGGCAGAGCTACTAAAATAACCTTAATATGCAGATAAGAAATAGTAACAAATATGTCGACATACTATTATCTGCACATATCAGATTAAAATAATTCCCAAAAAGTATTTTTAATTGTATGCTGTAGAAAAAACACCAAAGATATAATTAATATTCTTTGTAATTTTTTTCTTGTTTTGGTCAAAGCAAGTTTTTAAATTTTCATGAACCTGAAGCTGTATAAAAACATATAAAAGACTTTCAATAGTCCTTTTTTTTTTAACGCAAGACAAAATTTCATCTACATGGCCATACTTTAGCCATATCATTTACATCTTTTCAACAAATAGCATTTATTTTGCATATTATCACGACATCGTTTATACATAAAACTAGTTTTTAATTCTAACAAGCTGTTTGGTATTATAATAAAAATTTCATAATAGAAAAAAAATTCCTAATTCCAAATAGAATTTATTCTAAGTATTCTCATTTTTAGTAAGAAAGTCAAAGCATATTCCGAATAATGAAGTTATTTGGTGTTTTAGCTGCCACACTATCTTTATGTGGGGTTGTATCAGCTCAGATGGGGTACAATGACTTCAAGCTTGATGACGATGTAATTCGTTCATTGAACGAGAATAGCGAAACATATTCTGTACCTTTAAGAAAAAGAAGCCCCGGGATATTAGACTTATTTAAAGATATGAACTATTATAACGTTTATCCAACTCCAACTCCAACTCCAACTCCCACTACCCCTACAACCTGCACAACTACAACCTGTACAACTACTACCTCAACCTCAACAACCTCAACAACCTCAACATCCTCAACATCCTCAACATCCTCAACATC
>LSSN01000465.1:6617-27989 GCA_001970855.1 Smittium culicis
CGGCGGAGGGGGGTCGGTTGAAAAATTATTTTTTTAATATTTTAATAGCTTTTTAAATATTTTTTAATACTTTTTGTATACTTTTTAAATATTTTTTAATAGCTTCTAGTATACTTTTAACCCTTTCCCGTCCAACACCATTAAAAAAATCGAATTTATTGACTCGCTTACGATTTATAAGCAAATTTATTATTTGTTGTTAAAATACTATATAACCAAATATTCTTACAGCCTCGGAATTAATGAATTTTAACTGAGCATAGTTGGCTATATTTAGTAGATCAAAAATAGTTTACCGCCCGCGAAAGGGTTAAATTATGCTTAATAAACTCTGAGAAAAAAAAAAGAAAAAAAGTAAATTATATTTAAATTCGCAGCTGAATAACGCGACTAACCGAACGATTGTATTTATCTAATTTGCATTTGGAAATATAGTAGCTAGTAAAAAAATTCATAATCTATAAAGCTATCTCCCATACTTTATTCGCTCAAGAGCTAACTGATAATTGCAAGTGATCAATTCCTAATAACTAATGAATGCTTAGAGTTCACGTATTACGAGATTATTACCTATGCAAGTAAAATCTTGTATTTTGGTTGGGAAAAAAGCTGAGCATAGTTTATTGGCAAAATGCAAATCTAATACAAGACTTGATGTCGAAAGTAATTATTAATAGTCAATGGTTACGAATAATTTAACTTTCCGCATTTTATGCTTCTAAAAAATTATAAAAATATGTTGACTAATCAAATATAATTGACGTATAATGAGCTCATAAATGTTTCGGAGTTTTGACTATACCAATAATCATTATTATCTTCGTATTCCCACATTAATTATAAATGAAAACTGTCAAATCGTTGGGTCATCCCAAAATTGGGCGATAAATAAATATTTGGAGCTAGCCAATAGATGTGATAAAAATGGCGCAATTTGAGAAAAGTATTAAATAATTATATAAAGTACATACAAGCATTCGGAATTTTATTTATCTAACCTTTCCCGCGAAACAATTTATAACAGAGAATTTATTGATTCGTTTATGTTTTATATTCAAGAATATAATTTGCTATATTAATATAACAAACAAATATTTCTTAAATCCTAGAAATTAAAGTATTTTAACTTAACTCAATTGGCTAATTTTGTAGATCTAAAACTGTCTACCACCCGAGAAAGGATAATAGATATAGGCAGAGCTATTTTATTTCCGATATTCAGATACAATTTTTCCTTTTTTATTCAAAACTCGGAATCCGGAATTAAAAAAGGAACGAGATTTTAAACGGCAACTTGGAACAAAAGTCAAGATTTTCCTAAAACAATTAAAAAATCATTTGTTAAATAAGCGCAGCTACTGAAGCCAATTATACTTTGCAATACTGATTTACAGCAAATTGCCTTAATTACGCTTTTGAGGCATAAAGTAAATTAAAAGGGGGCTTATATACAGCCTTTTTCAACGTAGCAAATTAATTTTCACAAATTTATCTGTAGATATACCATTTCTCAAAAACCCTTTTCATATACCCCTCTTTACTTCAGTTTTCTTACTACACCTTTAAAATATCCAGTGTAATTTTTCTTTTTTAACCTACCCCACAAAAAATCAGAAGAATTTCCGATTTGTAGTTTTATATCGATTCCAACTCGTTAATGTCGAAAAATTCTCAGCCTGTTCCATTTGAGTTACACGAAGATCAAAATACTTCTCGCAGTAATGATGGTATAGATATTACCGTATCAAAAAGCTCAGCGTCTCCGTCTAATTATACAGATCGTGATTTACTCGATTTGCCTGCAGCTTCAACCTCACAACACATTCTTCGTGATGAAACTCCCATACTTTCTGATACTCACTCAAATACGTCCTATTCGGGCAGCTCTTTAGATAAACAAGATACTAATAACGATTCTAATTCCCAAGATGACTATATCGACGACAATTCAAACGATATTGATGACAACGACAATTCTAACAGCTTTGATAACGAAGATCTTGTCCTTGACGATAATGATAACGTAAAAGATAGGCAAGAAGCTATCAACAAAGTTCATCTCTTCGGTTTGCCCATTTGGAAGCCCGCTCTTTACAAAAAATCCAGAACTGTTACCAAAGCCGTCTTTGTCGCCCTCCATTCCCGTCCTAAATCTTTCAAAAATCTTATCTCTAATCCTGGAAATATTTTTTGGTTTTTGTTTTTTGGTTGGTGGATGTTTTTACTTTTCTTCGTCCTCTCTACCATCTTAATGTTAATCCCATTTGGCGGCCTTGAATACTCGAGAGTCTTGTTCCAGCTCTCGTTCTATATCATATGGCCCTTCGGTAGAGTTGTCGAAAGAATTAAGCTTTTAAAGGTATCGGCCGCCTTGTCTGATGACCATGCCTATTCTTCAACAAATTCAACCGATTTTCAATCAATCAGTTTTAACGAATTTGACTCTAGTAATAATAATAACGACCAATCTTCATCCACTCTAATCCCTCAATCCTCTGTCTCTTCTATTTTACCAACTAATGCCACAGAAAAAATTAAAATTAGAAAAGGTGGTATCATTGGCAGAACTATTTTTTACCTAATGTTTCTTACCATCATCAACCCGATACTCCTGCTCATTTCTGGAATTATGTGGCTTCTAATCATCACTATTCCCATGGGCTCTTTAACTTTTAAACTTAGCAGATACTTATGGAGAGATCCTCTTTCGCTTTACTTTAAAGTTGGTCTAGATTCAAGCAATGAACTTCCAACCACTAATATCCAATCTCAAAGCTTCCTATCCAGAATATTTAACAGCAGCTTTTTTGGTAACTTTTCCAATAGCGACGACTCATTTTCATATTCTGCCATAAACACTTCAGATACAGCCAACAGTAATTCTTTACTTGACTCCAGTAACAACGACCCTGAAATCATAGACACTGTTATACATAAGTCCCCAACTGTTTTACTTTGTACCAATGAAGCTATTGGTTTATACTACTTCAAGTACACGTACGATGGTGTTAACATTGTTTTTATCAACCTTATGGTTATCGCTCTTTTTGTTTTAATTTTGGCGTTTATCATTGGTCCATTAACCAATCACTCCTTCTTCTTAACTAAGCCTCAGGCTCTTTTCCCGCTATGTCTATTCTCTACTGTACCACTGGCTTATTTTATTGGTCAAGCTGTTTCGTCTATATCTGCTCAATCTTCCCTTGGCCTGGGCGCCGTAATAAACGCAACTTTCGGATCTATAATTGAAGTTATTCTCTACTCTCTTGCTTTAACTCAAGGAAAATCTGAAATAGTAGAAGGTGCTCTCATAGGCTCGTTCTTAGCTGGTATGCTTCTAATGCCTGGTATCAGTATGATTGCTGGTGGAATCAAATTTAAAGAGCAAAAGTTCAACGCAAAAAGTGCAGGTGTCACAGCCACTTTGATTATTATGTCTATTATTGCCGCCTTTGCACCTACTCTATTTTACCATACTTACGGCAAAATGGAAATGACTTGTGAAATCTCTTCCTCGGTAAGTAAGAATTCTCTTGTTAACTCTTCATCAACTTCTATTGGAAAATGCGTTCAGCTCCCTCTACGCCCATCAGAAGACCCATTCTATCTCATCACTGTCCGCCCTTTCAGCTACTTCTGTGCTGTTATCCTCCTCACATCCTATATCATCGGTCTATGGTTCACCCTTCGTACTCACGTTAAACATATTTATAGCAATCCAGAACCAGATGCAAATGCTGGAATGTGGTTAGCTATCAAAAAGTTTGTCCTATTACAAAATCAACAAAATTCTAGGATTTCTAACAATTATAATAAAATTACTAATAACTCAAATAAAATTAAAACTAATGGTAAACTTTCCGAACAAAGCAGTCATCTCCGCGAAAATTACTCTGACGAAAGTGACCACTCCTATCACAGTAAACCTTGCTCATCTAAACATAAACAATCTAATGTAGATAATAAAAAAAATAAACTTTATGAGAATCAGGATGTTAGAAAAAGAAATAGCTCACGTCACCGCTCACACAAAAGTCATTGCCAGAGTAGAATTTCCGATGGATCTAATTCTGAAAGCTTTGTATCACATTCTAGACGTTCTGGATATGCATCTTCTGGGATTTCGGTAAGTAAACACGTTTCTCGATCTAAAGCTCACCAAAAGTATAAAAGAGGAACATCAGCTGATGACCACAGTGGCTTATCTAAATCTAAATCTAAAGCTTCAGAACAAAAGAACCTCAAATTTATAGATTTACCAAAAATTCAAGCTGCCGACTCAGACGACCAATTTTCTGATAATGATATTTTTGACTTTGGTTTGAAATCAAAAGGATCAGACGATGAAAACGAAAAAGTCGGCGGACATGACGCACCTAATTGGAGCATAACTAAGTCCGCCGTTATCCTATGTGTTTGTACTTTGATGTTCTCGTTGATTGCTGAAGTTCTTGTAGATACTGTTGATATCGTAGTTTCCGGCTTTGGCATCCGCGAAAAAATTCTTGGTCTAACCTTATTCGCTCTCGTTCCTACTGTAACTGAGTTTGTTAATGCCTCCGCTTTCGCAATGCAGAAAAACATTGAGCTTGCTATCGAAATTTGTAATGCCTATACTGTCCAGGTATCTCTATTGCAGATCCCTGTTTTGCTTATGTTTAGTGCATATTTCAATAGAAAGATCGACTCGAATCTTATCGATACCATTAACAAATCTGTCTCTAAGTCAAACAATTCTGATATTTATGGCTACTTTAGACCCACTCAAATCATAAACTCCATTTTTTCAAAGCTTGGATTTAGTGGTTCACAAGTTGGTACCTACAACTCTATCTTGGTAGATAACCAAATAGATAAAATCATATCGGATGCAAGCAAAAAGCTTGGAAAGGAACCATATCACTACATGTTTACACTCATTTTTGCCCGCTGGGAAATGATTGCTGCCATTTTCAGTGTTTTCCTCTTAACATACACTCTTATTGAAGGGAAATCCAACTACTTTAAAGGATCTATTTTATGTCTCGGATACTTGGTTTGGATTATTGGATTCATCTATTCGCCTGAAGAATACGTATAGTATCATTTCACTAGGTTATCAATCAATCAATCATTATTATTTAGCTTTATATTTTAGTATAGCTACAATTCTCATTATATCATTATACCAGAGCTTTAATTTTTTTTTAAACTGCCTAAAATTGTTTATTTAACTTGCACGAGTTTTATAGTTAAATTTATTAAAATATAATTTACTTATTATTCATGTTATAAAATCTAATTAATCTAAAAACGAGACAGGATACTTTAAATGAAAATCAATATTTTTCAATTTAGTTTCACTTTTTTTATATAAAGTCATATTTAAATTTAAAATAAAAACTATTTTACTACAAAAAAATAGACATTTGAAATTAAGATAGTGAATGCTTCAACCTTTCTCTTAATTAGAAAATTGAATAATTACCTACCTATCACCCTTTTAAACACAAAATTAAAAATTAGTTCATGTATTAATATTAAAGATAAAATAAGTTAGATTTATTTCGAAAATTGTCAATTATTTAGAATGCTATTATGGTATTATTTTTTTTTATTTAGAGGGTGAAATATTGAACTTGACGCACCATTTTTTTTAAGGAATCTGGCAAAAAAGGATTTTGATGCAACACAATAATTTCTTTTCAATAAAATTTCACGCATTTTGTTATAATTACTGAATAATGTATCGCATAATAAACAAAAAATCGTCTGCTAAATATTTAATACTTTTAATAACAATGGTGATTTCCATAAATATTTAAGTTAATATATTTCATCGATTCCATTATAATATGTTGATTTTTTATTAGGAAAATTAAAAATAATAAATGCACGAGATATTCTTTTTATTTGAGAAATATTCTTAAACCTTAGTTGATTCACTCGTAGCTCCAATAAATAATATCAAACTATCTGAACATCAAAAGTAACTCAAGCTTTGTGTTAATAGATAAATTATGCTTAAACAGGAATCTGCAGATTATTTAATAATAATTATGTTACTTATAGAACGAGCCATTTTATGTTTCAAAATCTCTTTTGTGTATACAGTATCATATAAATAATTTACACGATATTTTTTTTTATGAATACATGTATTATTATTTTAGACTAAATAGATCAAGTAATCAAGATCATGGGATGAAAACATAAATAGCTTTAAATGTCCCCATAATTTTTTTATTTAATTAAAATTTTCGATCTATATAAAATTAAGAATACATTGAGGCAAACTTTTTAAAATCAAACATCTGACAAATTTAGCTTTAAGCTTCAAAATTATATTCAAATAAATACTAAAAACTACCGATGTTTACATTTGTGGTTGATGAACAAATAATTCTCTTTGATATAGTTTAATAATATAGAATCTCAGAGTTTAAAAACTATATTATCATCGGGTGAATTGCGTGGCATTTTGATTCTTATTGATGCTCATTTCATAATAAAATTATAATTTTCAAAAAAAAAAACACGAAAAAATGTAATGATTTTTTTGTTGGTGATAATTATATAAGAAATTGTATACATTGTGACTATTTATGTTCAAAAGCTCTCTCATCGTAAAGAGTATTTCATTTATACAGTTCTATATCCGTACATCTTGATAAAAATTGTAAGAACTAGTAAACTTGTTATAATAAATTTGAATAATGCCTTTAATTTTTTGGCTAGTAAAATAAAATTAATCAAGAAACACACTTAAATAATTTTAATAAATATTAAAGATAAACTCTGATAACAAACAATTTTTTTCCTTGAGCCAATGCCCAGTGGGTATGGAGCTGCTGGAGCGGCGAAGGGGGGATCGGTTGAAAAATTATTCTTTTAATATTTTTTTAGCTTTTTAAATATTTTTAATAGTTTTTGTATATTTATAAATGATGTTAAATAAATTCTCTATGACAAAAAAAAAAAAAAAAAACGAATAATTTTTTTTACAATAAATATTTAAATATTTAATTCTTGCTGATTGAATTATAAAAGAGTAATATACTAACTTGGACGTATAAATTTCCATTTATTGTTATTATTAAATATTCTTTTTTTTTACTCTTCAGAATTCATTCTATGAACGCTTTGGAATACATTTCTAAATGGCTTTGCGAATTTTTTTGTCTGCAACTTATCCGAAATTTGGCATGTATTAATATAAATGTTATGCATATCATTAAGGTATTTTGCCTTTCTATTTAGGAATTCGTCAGTCGACATCGATATACCTATTTTTCTACTGTCATTATCGGTTATTCTATTGTGTTCTTCATCAGAGAAAAATTCATTTTTATCTTCATTTTCGTTATGCACATGGTTTAACAAATGCTTATTAATTAACTTGTGGTTGGTAAATTGTTCTTTTTGCTTAGTTTCTGGTTTAGATTTATCAAATTTTGGTATAGCTAAACCATTAAGCTCTGTATTTGATTTGAATTTTATGTTGCAACGATCTGTATTATCATCTAACACCGATTTTTTTTCAAACGTGTTAGAAAAAGTAATTTGGGATTTTTCTCTGCTTATTAGCTTGGCGTCAAATTTTTTGATAAAAAATCCAAGTAGAATCATGAGGAAATCGTGAATATATATTTTAAAGGCATTTAGAACTTCAAAGCTATTCCTACTTTCTTGTATTGACCCGAATTTTTCTAGTTTAAAAAAATGAATTGCACACAAGAAAAACCCTTTTTTTATCTCTTTTAAAATATCGCGCTGCTCTTTAAACCACCAAATGCTTTCAATTTTTGTACTCCTTTTGAGATATTCGTTGAATGATAAAATTATATGCGTGAACTTTTGGCTTTCTAATATGCTTTCCTCAATGTTTGAATTATAACGATTTAACTTTTCGCTATCAGGGCATATTTTAATCAAATCTTCATTTTGAGTACACCTTAGATTTTTAGTTCCAGGAATGTTATAAACTCGACTTTTAGTGTTTTTTTCTAGTAAAGATTGATTATTTTTATTTCTTGAGAGTAAAATATCTATTATCTCAGTTATATTGTTGTATATTTCAAGCAGTATTGCAACTCTTGGTAGATTTACGGTTATTTCGGTATCCATTTCTATCATTTGGTCTTTTTTAAATAGCCCGCTATTTAATCCAAATATCCAAGCCTCTGATAATATTATAACCAAGAAATTAAAATCTCCTGAATTTGGCTTGTTTTTTTCAATATTGGAACTGCTAGGAGATGAGTTTAAACTCGACCTTCGCTCGCCTGAACTTTCAAAAACTTCAATTGATCTCTTGCTAAATTTACTTATGTTTGGAACTAAATTTGGAAAAAATAACGAGTTTCCGCTTTTTTTATTTAGTATGGATGTGTTTCTTATCCTTGTATCGGGGTCATCTTTGTCTTCAGACAAATATTTAAATATCAATTCTCTTTCAAATTCCATCCAGCACTTGTCAAATAATATTAGATATTTTATTAACAAATCTTCATAGAGCTTAAACAATTTTTTTAGTTCAAAATTCCCATTTAGTTTCTGAATCTGTTTATCTTTTTTCCCGATTTTTAGATACTCCAATAAAAAGCTCCAAATTATTTCAGAATTTTTTGTACCATTTATATTTTTTAAATCTTTGTTACTCTGTATATTCATCGATGCTAATGTATTCAAAGATTCGTACTTTGAATAACGAGATAATGATGTATTTTCAACTTTTCCTAGAACTGATAATATTATTAATTCACAAATTTCAGAAATCGTTTTTCTTAAAATGCTAAAAGTGGACACTAATTTTTTTGAAGACATTTCGAGGTTTGTATTTGTTAAGGATACTTTTCGAATGGTGTATCCAGCTGAAATTGACTGGGCAGCAAATAATATTCTCTCGTTATACAGCAAATCCTCAAGTCCAAAATACTTGAATTGTGGTAGATACTCCTTATAAGTTCTTTTTCCAATTAGACCTGGTCCTATAATTGATATAGATACCATTTCAATATCTGTCAAAATTCCTCTTTGAAGTCCATGAATTTCAGATAGAATGTTTGACCCATTATATTTAGACAATCCACTTATTGCTTCAAACCCTACTAATCCTTTACTATAGCTATTTCCTAATATTTGATGCTTGTGAATATGTTCAATTTTTTCATATTTTTTTATATTAAACTCCAGTTTACTCTCTATAAATCAGCATAAAAAATTATAAAGATAAATTAGCAAGATTTAATTTATATTTAAAGTAATAAATTAAGAATACCTTTTAAGTGTATACTCATTAAATATCTTAGAGTTGAAATCTCGATATTTTTTGTTTTGCAAATATTTTTTATTTCCATTTTATTTTGGATCTCTTGGATGTTCGTTTTGCACAGTTTGATTAAGGACTTATCCGAAACAAAATTTTGATTTCTTCCATATTCAATTTTACAACTGTTATCGTTTATATCATTATCTGAATTTAGTTCTACATAGCTTTTACTGAAACAAAGACCAAATCGAAATATATACCTCAATTTAGTGTCACTACCGTCTATGATTTCTGAATTTGGGGACTCATTTATATTTCCAAAAGCATCAGACGAATTATTAATTAAATTATTTAATTTCTTTGAATATTCTATTTCTTTTTTTATCTCAGAGAGTGGTCGAGTATCTTCATAAGAGTCTGAATCTGAAGATGAATCATTTACTTCAATTTCTTGAGAGCTTTTATTTAATATTGTTAAATTATTTTTTCTTTTAACTATTTTTGAACCATTTAATCTGTTTTCAAAATTACTAAAATCTATTCCAGGATTTAAAATTAACTCGCTTTTTAAATCATAATTGCTTTTAATATCCAAAATATCAAAGTTTTTATCGTTGTTAATTTTATTTAAGGTTGAACAATTATTTTCAAAATTTATATCGTAGTTTGATACTTCGTATTCTTTATAGCTCGAACTATGATCCGTTCCTTCTTTCCTTTCTTTATGTACAGTTTTCTCTGTATTCAATCTGCTTTCTCTTGAAAAACTTATTTTTGACATCTCGTTGTCTATAAATTCAAACATATTTGATATTGAACTAAAAGAACTCCCTTGATCCATATTAATAATATTAAAATTTAAAAAAAAAAAACTTAGATATTAAGAAAAATTAACAAAAATTATTAAAAAAACTAAAAGAAAATTTTTAAAATTTATATGTAAATATAATTTTTTTATTATCAAGTAATTATCATTTCAATAAAAATAAATTTTTTTTAAATTTGAATTTTATATATATAATTAAGGGTTTTTTATTTTTTAGTGTGGCTGGCAAAAAGAATTAATTAGAATTACGGAAAATACACTGTACTGCATATTTATTATTTTTAAAAAAGCACATGCACACATGTTTGTGTATTTTTTTTATTTTTATAAAAAGCGACATAATTTACGTATTTCTCTATTAAAGAATAATCTAATATTTGAAACTACGCTTTTGTGTTTACCCACATTTAAAAAAATTTAATTGGAAGCGTTTATTAAATTAGTGAAAGGTAAGATAAGTAGGAAAATTTTTTAATCGAGTTTTTTTTATTTTTTTAGAATAAATAATTTTCCTCGTGGCTTCAAAAATAACTTGGAAGAGTAATCTATTTTAAATAAACATTTTATCAAAATTGACATAAATCTAACCTATTTTAATTATCAGTAAACTGCGAATTAAGTGTTAACCGAAAAATTTCGAGATTTAAAAAAAAAAAAAGAGTTTTCCAAATAAGCTATTGTATTCGTTATTAATTTAATTGAATAGAAATTTGCATGTGGATTCTCTCCACAGTTGATATTATAATTAACAAATTAAATATTTTTCCCTATTGTTTATATGTGTAAACTTTACATGGGGAAATTTTTACCTTCAATTTGGTAAGCATTTCCAGCAGAATAATAAAGAATAATTATGTGTCCAAATACATATTATTTACATGGTATTAAGAACTATTTTAACAATGATACGAGTTAGCCTTATACACTCTAGAATTTTCATGAGCCATCAAAAAGGCAAAAAACAATTCAAGCTACTCCTTTTTTAAAAAAATTTTAATTCTTAGTTTTTTTTTCAAGTGATTTTTTTTTATTAATAGTTTTTAATGATTAAACTCTAAAATTAATTGCATGTAAAGTATATTAGAAATACTTCTAAACACATTTTTCAGCAATATTTTTATACTTAGCTATTCTTAATACGACAACCTTACAAATAATAACTGCATCAAAAAAAAAAATCGAATGGCACTGTGCTAGTTATGAACGCTGAGAAAATTACAAGATAATTGATTATTCATAAACTTAGAAAATAGTTTTCTGGACCGTGGAGCTAAAACTAGACGAGAAAATAATTATATAAATGATGTTTAATGTCAAATGATGGTAGTTTGAGGATCAAATAATATAGTATTATCTTTAAAGTTGAAGGTATATATATTTTATCAGATATTATATTGAGGAATTCTATATTTTAGATTTTTAGATGAATCTTTAAATTCAAGTCGCTTAATTATAGATGGAACTTGAGCTAGTTGAAGAGGATTGTTGAATTTTTGTGAGATGATAATTTCCATGAAAGCTTATATTGAGTATTCAAATATAGAAAGGCATGTTAGCCTTATGAAAAACTAAAATTTATTATGACTATTATTTAATACAGCGACTCATGGTACTCGAAATAAAGACTGTGTATGAGTTATTTGTGTCTTTGCTATAGTAAAATTACTGTTTATTAAGCACTAAGCATATATATTAGTAGAATCGGTAAAGAAGCTGCTTGTATATAATTGCACACGTTAAAATATCCATATTGATCGATTTTGGAACTATTTTAACTCTGTTGTTTTACAAATGTTTGTGTGATGAGTTTAAAGCGAAACAATAAATAGATAATTAGCCCAAAATAAAGATATATGGGATATTCTTTGAAGAGTAGCATTATTTCTTAGAAATTATATCTGCCTATGTAAAATAGGCAATGTTATTGGTTGTGTCATATAATTCATTCGATGATATATTCTTTTTATATTTAATAGTAACAGTGACGCTTATAAGTAGGGAAGTTTTAAAAGTAGTAGTTCCGCACCTCGGAATAATCTCCCATATACAAAAAATACGCATCATATTATCGTACACTTATTTAGTTACGATTTTTGTTGCGAGTCAATTGGCTGCTCTTGTTTATTCAGTAGTAATAGGGTCTTATTTAGAGTGCTATCAAAACACAAAAATCACAGTCAGCAATATAAATGGAATTATAACCATTGACCATTGGTGAGTTTAGCCGAAATAAATAGTGTTGCAAAAATAAATAGTAAACAACCTATAAAATGGATGTGAAGGACTACTCACAACTTTTAAAATAGCAGCATTCACCAAAATTCGGCAAAAGCATACATTTCACTTTAATATCAAGTCGTATTCCCTTTGTTTTACTTTTTCCTTGTATCCATTAAGTGTTTTAAATTTTCATCCATTAGCATACTGTTTCTTTCCTTTCCATTTTCCCCGTATTAGTCGATTTTAACAACAATATATCATCATATCACTTTTCACATAGCCGTATTATCAACTAATTGTTATATATTTATCTATATACTCCACCTCTTTCTCTATCTTCGATTTATAGCAACACTCCCAAAGGTGAGAAAATTTATTGATTTTACACTCGCTTATGCTTTCTTTATCTTTCGAATTTAGATAATATACATATTCTTTCGGTGGAAATAATGAGCAACAAAAATGAAATTTTTACCCATCCCGATGGAGTAAAGATTTCAAAAATCATTTCCGATCCCTCAAATCCGAACAATTTATATGAAATTATTGAAGTTTTGGGAGTTGGTTCTTTTGGAAAATGTTATAGAGTAGTTGATTTGATCACTAAAACTGATGAGTGGGCATGTAAAGTTTTAGAAAAATCAAGCATCACCACTCCAAAAATTAAAGAACGAATTCAATTCGAAGTTAGCATTGTTCAAAGCTTACCACGACATCAAAGGATAGCATATGGTCATAAGGTTTTTCAAGATCAGACCAAAATTTATATTATCATGGAGCTATGTAGCAAATACACTATGGAAACGCTCATTAGACAGCGTAAAAGACTCACTGAATTTGAAGCTAGATATTTTTTTACCCAAGCAGTTGAAGGGATTGTTGAGCTTCATAGAAGACGAATTATTCATAGGGACATTAAACTAGCAAATATTTTATTAAACAAAAAAAACCAGGTAAAAATTGGCGATTTTGGCCTTTCAGCTTTACTAGAGAGTAGAGCTGATAGGAAAACCTCATTTCTTGGTACTCTAAACTACCTTTCCCCAGAAGTAGTTTTAAGAGCTAAAAAAGGCCATAGCTTTGGTGTAGATGTTTGGGCTCTTGGTGTTTATTTGTATGTAATGCTAGTTGGAAAAACTCCATTTGCCCCAAAACAAAAACCTGCCAAACCTGAGCATTACTACAAAGAAATATGCCAAGGAAAGATTGAATTTCCACATGAGCTGAATATATCTGACGACGCTAAAGATTTAATACTACAGCTTTGCCAGAGACCTGAGGAAAAAAGAATCAAAACTAATCAGATCAAATTTCACCCTTGGGTTAATAATCATGTTGCCTCAACTCCAGAAACTATGCCTGAGTCGATATTTTCGTCACCCGTTGATCCCACTAAATGGAATAAATTCATTGAAAGTAAATTAAATCAACAAATCGATTACCCTAGCTCTGAAATATACGAGGATTCTGATATCCATAATACTAATAACAAAATGAAAATACCTACAGTTTCTAAAAATTGTGAGATCAATTCAAATAGATATTCAGATGTAAATGGAGACCCTCGAAAGCTTGATTTATCTACAGCCAATCAATCAAATACTCATCGTGGCTCTGATAAACCTTTTGAATCATCTACTAAGTCTGATAATAGATCAAACACAAGCAATATGATTAGAAACGAATCAAGCTACCCTAAAAAACCTGTAATTAAACTGAGTAAATTAAAAAACTCAAGCCGTGATGATTTGCCTGACGATGCCTCTTATCCATTAAAAAGCTATGCATATGCTCATACTACAACTATTGAAAGTAAAGCCGAGTATAATCGTAGTTCCTATTCAAATAGGCTAAACAACAATGATACTTTTGATCAATTCGGAGAAACTAATAAGGATAGTGCTTCTAGTGCCAAAAAAAATGGCACAAATATATTGGAGCAAAAAAATAATAATGATTTTCATAAATCAGTCGAACAAAAATATAATGTGGATTCTCTTGCCAGAAATTACACAAAAATATCTAATAGCACAAATCGCTACGCTGATCAAATTCCATTATCAAGTGCTGCTACAGAAACTTATAAAAATAACTTGGTTCAAAATATACCTCCCGAGCGTAAAAATGAAAATGGTGAAGGCGATGCTGTTACTGAACAAATTCAAAGTCCTTCAGACTCTGAAAAAAACACTAAAAACGATTATGAAGAAAACGCTGAAAAATCTCCAGAAAAGAAGAAAGTTGATATTAATTCGCTGTTTAGAGTCTGGCAAGCAAAGCTTGAAGTGTTATCACACAGATTTAATTTTTATTTGAAAGAGACTACTGCAAACAACAAGAAAGTAATTGAAAGCCGTACAAACAACAATTCTGACATCAATATTATAATCCCTATACATTTAACTCGCTTTGTTAGGGTTCCTAAATATGGACTTGGGTATGAACTTAGCAATGGTACTTTTGGTGTTTCATTTAGAGATAAAACTAGTTTGCTTTGCTTAAAAGATAGCCAAAACCCCTTAATGGTTATTGCTAATAAATCGCGTGTTGAGATAAAACAACTTCCTCAAATGGATCAAATTAAGGGGCTTGAGCAGAAGGTTGCTTTATATTCACAATTTAAAGTGGCTGTAAAAGAACAGCCATTAACTAAACATGCTCAACGATATATTAAAACTACTAATGTTGACTCTGTTTCTCCTTACGTATTTGTAACAAAGTATTTGTCCGCAACAAACGTTAGTATGTACAGAATTAGTAATGGCACTATCCAAGTTTGCTTCAAAGATGGTACTCAACTTTTACTGTTCGATGACAATAAAATTACATTCACAGATAAATCTGTATCTTGTGTAACTTTCGACATTCGTGATAGCTCCAGTGATGTTTTCAGAGAAAATACTTTTAACCACGGTGAGTTAATCAGTAGAATAAACTACACATCAAAAATACTAGAAGCAGTCACTTGAATTAAATAACTAACCAATTCATTCGTCGCTTTCTTTTTAAAATAATTTTTTACTATATGTATTTTGACAATTAAGAAAGCTAGTGTAAATAAAATTAATGCTGAAATTTTACATTAAAAATTTGTTTTTTTCGTGAGCTTAACTTGACTTTTACCCAAATTTTTTTTAGCTCAAACTGGTAAAAAGAAAATTAATTTCATTAGATTTAAATTTGGGAGGCTTTGAATAGAGATAGCACTTCGTCATAGTATTATATTACTGGCCCGAATATTCAATAAAAATAAAATCATTGGATAAGTCAAAAAAGAAATACAGTTTTCCTATTAATTATCATATTTTGGAATTCTTATTTGCTAAAAAAAAAAAAGTAGTGATGTTTTAAACTAACCACTATTTATTTATGAGATTTTATACAATGTAACACTTAGCCTTATAAAAAGATTCCTTCATGAAGATTCACCCATATGTATAAAAAGTGGGGCGAGAAGAAGAAGTCTAAAATAAGAGTCAGTATTTTATTAATATCATAACTCTCACGTGTTTTGATATCCTAAAGATCTTCAGCAGTAGGGAAAGTAAATGGAACACGGTTTATGGACTTTGGCCATACAATTGGTGAATATTTAAAGTCATACTCCAAATTTTCATAGCAAGTATCTAGTGCTGGTTCGATTGAAATCAGATCGGCAATGTTCAATGTTTCACATTCATTTTCGCCAAATGAAGTTGTAGAATGAGCAATTTGCGGTTGTTCAACAGGCAATGTCGAGTATATATTGACTGTAAAATCAGATCTGCAGCGCTTAAAAATAAACTGATGATTTTGACTAGCATTAATATTACTTGAGAGGCCTCTATTATCAATACTGCTTTTTATAAATTTCAAGAGTTTGTACAGCGTTTTAAAGTTGGAAAACGGGTAATTCATTTTTAAACTCTGTAGTTGAGGTTTCTCGTTTTGTTGTATTTCTAAATTCACGTCGCTTTTAGCTAAGGGTTCAAGGCTCTGTAGGCTTATATCTTCTTGGGTAGAAGCTAATTCATTACTACTAATGTTGGATAATAAATCCTCCGCTGTACATACTCCAACGTGGTTTAAATTAAAATGGTGATTTGGATCTGTATTGAAATGACATACCGCAAGCTTTGACTGGCCTCTTATATAAGCTTTTAAATATCCTTTCAGCCTATCAATCTCAGGAAAATTTATTGGAGACAGATCAATATATGGCTCAATTACGGGTAAAAAAGTCATCGTGGTCTCTAATTTCTTTCCAGAACTGTTAATTTCAGTTATAAACCCATGAACTCTAAATCTAATTAGAATTCTCAATTCTCCAAATTGCCACAAAGTATAATTAAAATTATCTGCTGAAGAATTGACTAGTGTATCTTTATCACCCTCATTTCCAACGCTGAAGAAATGCTTTTTATTTTTGTCTAATAGGAGCTCACTTGACAGATGCTCTAAAATACGGTAGTTTAAATAGCTCTCAGATTTTGTCAAATTTTTAAATTCTAAAGGGTCATCAATAAAAATGATGGTTTTGGTATATTCGTGAGAATTAGACACAGTTTGATTGAATTTTTTAGAAATAATAGGAATAAACAAATCAAATTCGTTGGATTGATTGGTTGTAAATAATGAAGATAGGGCATCCTCAGAAATTACAATATCAGCATTGTTTAGTATAGCTTGGCTTTCTGCAAGACCATCTCTAGATATGTAATCGGGCTCCATAATAGATTTCTTAGAAAGTTTGTTGATACTGTTAGTTATTGAAGATTTATTTTTGATGTTTTTGATTACGATTTCATTACAAAATCCGAGTCTTTTGCATGTCATAATATAAGTCAAATTATACAATGGATCGCTTGAAACACTTGAAATAGTACTGCTAGACAATTGAGAAAAGCAACGAGGATAATAATTAAGAGAAAACTCGGAATGTTTTTTTAACCATTTCAATGCAGTTTTTATTGCAGATTTTTTGATTTTTGATTTTGAACTTTTGTAGTAGTTAGTTTTTCCATACTCCAGTAAACATGAATGAAATTCTGACTGTTCAGTGTTAATTTTTAGCTTGAGTGAAGTATAATAAGAGGACTGTGGACTGCTAAGTTTGGACTCATGGCTATTGATCTAAATGTATTTTTTATAAATATTACATACGTTTAAGTACTATTGTGAAAATAAAAAAATAATTCAAAAATTATTTCTGAAAATAAAATAGGTACCATTCTGTGAAGTCTAAAAAAATCATAGTGATCCTTTTGGCTTAAAATTGAGGTTTGGAATTTGGAAAGAATTGAAAAAAATTTATTTTTTGAGAATCTTTTGCTTGGCTCAATGTTACTTTGATTACTATTGTGAAGCATAAATAGTGGAAGTGGAAATTGGAAATCGGGTGTTGAAATATTATCATTACTCTTTTTGAAATCAGTACCTATAGTGTGTGATAAATCAGGTAAAGCAGATTGCATTGCTACTAGTAAATCTGCTTGAATAGAATTTTTTTCTATTTTTTTATTTTTATTATCATTAGTTCTAGCATCCAATGAATCTTCATCTTGATCACTATAATGATCAGAGGTTTTATCAAAATTAAAATTGGTATTAGATTGAATGAAATCTTTATCGGTGACTTTTAATGTGGAAGAAACTCCTGAATCATAATTAAATAATTTCTCGTTTTCAGTATTAATGTTAATTTGAGAATTGCTAATAGTGTCATTTTTTGAAATTATTTTTAATAATGAATGAAGCATATCAGTTTTTATAGGTTTAGAATTTAAAACTTTACTGCTGGAATTTTTCTCTTTAGATGCTTCGGCTATCATAGATGCCCTAGATGACATTTTATCTGGATCGTTAGATACTAGTTGCAAATCAAAAGACGTGCTAGGTTTTAGATTTCCTTTAAACTCTTGAATTTTAACTTTAGGAATATTAAGCTTTTCGTTTTCAGCTTTATCAGAATTATTTGAAAATCGAACATGTTCGAGATTATCTTGTTTATTAGCTAACTTTTTGCTTTTTAAATCATCATATTGAATAGGTTTAGATTTTTGAATATCATTAGAAATTTCGACTAATTTTCGCTTTTCTTTTATTTGATCGTTTGAATTTACTCTACTTTTTATTTTTCCTTTATTCAGTAATAGGTCATTATAATTCTTATCGAAATTAAGCTCAGATCTTAACACGGACTTTTTCGTTGAACTATTCGACAAAATAGAGTATTGAAAAAAAGATTCAGCACAAAAAAATGAGCATTCTTTTTCACCTCTAAGAAATACGAGTTAATAAATAATGCATCTTTAGTAAAGGGGAGAATGATTATAATCTTAATAAATGGAAATTTGAACATTTTTACCTACTTAAATTCTTTACTTGTATCTTTTTCTGATATATTACTCGTGATTTGATCCATAACAATAAGAGAAAATAGCCAAAATATAAAGTCTAATATAAAAATATGTTAGTTAATCTATACAACTTTAAAATGATTACAAAGTTTAAATTGGACGTGTTACGAATTAAGGATTGAAACGTTACATCGAATATGAGTATTTAGATTATATACTATCCCAAATATATATATACATAACCAGCTTAAAAAACGATAAAAAATAAAACTAATTACACCAATAGGTAAATCGGAAATAAAGACTTGAGCATCAAAAAAAAAAATGCTAGGTAATTAAACGCCTATTAATTCTCTTGAAATGTACAAACCAATAATGTTAATTAAAACATTGTTTGAATTTGAACTGGCGAATTGAAAATAAATCACTAAAGCCAGTTTAACCCTATCACGGTCGGTAGGGTATTTTTGACCCACCAAATATAGCCACCAGCGTTAAGTTAAAATAGCATAAATCTTAACACTTAAGAAGTATTATTGGTATATTTAAAATAACAGCAAATAATAAACTTGCTTTTAAACCATGAACGAATCATAAAAAAACTTTTTATAAGATTGTTTGGCGGGAAAGGGTTAACAGAGTATTATCAACTTCATCCTTCCTTATTGAATACATTATATTTATAATGTTGTAGTTATAATTGTTTTCATAATATATGGGATATAGCCTATGCCTACGTATAATTCGCACCGAATATGTATATTTTTTATTTCAGCGAATATTCTACATTAATTTGAAGTATGTAATACATTCATGTTAAGTTACGATAAATAGAGCGAGAGTGTTAAAAAACGAACTTATTACCTCTCATAGACCACAGATTACAATTTTTATATTTGAGTAATCGAACAAGTCGGTTAAAGGAAGATTAAATTTTTATTTATGATTTTTGAAAGCATTTCTAGTATCATATATGCGATAAGTCATTAAAATAAATTTAATTTACCAATATTTAATGGTTAAATGTGGGGAAATTGTTATCTTTAATAGGTATTAGGCGAAATATGTATTAAATTTTACATTAATTGAGAATTATATCTAAAAAAAAATTTTCGCCTATAAAAAATAATGAAAAAAAATATAACCAACAAAATTTATAGAGTTTTTTTTTATTATAAGATTTGAAATTTTTCATATCAAATGATGAAAATAGATTACATATAAAAGATTTAAATAAAAATGCTATAACTTACAACCAATATAGCCATGTATTTGAAAATATACTATTTCATAATAAAATAAGTTAGTATAGGTCAGCTATTTGTTTCATATAATGGTAGATTGCGGTGCAAAATCATATCAAAATTTTACAGTGTAAAAAAAAAATAATCATTAAAATTAACTGATGGCTATATCTTTCAGAGCTTAATAATATTTACTTTCACTCCGATTAATGAAAAATTATAAGAATTATAGTATAAATAAAACAATAATAAAAATAAATACCAAATCAACTTAGAAACTAAAACGATTTTTTTTAATTTTGGAAAAAAAAAAAGATAAAAGGGTTTAGTATGCATGGGATAATTATTGGATAACTAGGTTTATGCTATGGAAAACATGCTTACAGATAAATTTAAGACATCATATAATAATCGAAAATTAAGTGTGAAGATTGAAAAATTAAATTAGAAAATTATTAAAGTGAAGTAAAATGTAAATAAGGAAGATTATGTTCACTAAATAAATTGTGATGATTAAAAACAAGATCGTATTTCATAAATAGAAAAAATACAAATATTTATAGAGATTCAATAAATAGCATTTTAATCGCTATGAAAGTTTTATTTTTAAATAAAATATCATTATTCTTTTATTATTAATAAATGTTTGCAAAAATAATTTATTTGGTTTAATTTATTTGTAGGAAAAAATCTATAAATTAGTACTTTGAGAAATATTTTTTATATAATTAAAAGACCACTGTGTGTTAAAAAAAAACATACAGCAAAAATAAATGAGTAAAATGCTATCAATAAAAATTAATATTTACCTTTAACTGGATACAACTTCACCTATGGTTTCTTTTTGATTAAAAAGGTCATTTATATTTAATGGCACATAATCATGAATAATTACTTAAATAATTGTATACACTATATTTCAAATAATATATTATTGGTAATACTTTTTACTATTACTATCAATACATAATGTCGAAATAAAAGTTCAAAAACTTAATTTAAATGAAAAAATAAAGATAAAAAAGCTTCCAATAATATCATAACGATAGTATTAAATTAATTATTTCTGTTTATAATCAATCATAGTTATTAATTATAAGTTAATTTTTCCATAAAAAATTCACTATATGTAAACTTGTATTTTATTCATAGCTTTAAAATGACCCAATTAGTAAAATTAATTAATTTCCTATCTATTTTATGTCTGAAATATTTCACTAAACATATTTTAAAGGTTTAAAATGGCTAATAAAAATTATACAAAAGATAAATAGATAAAATAATTATAAATAATATTTCAATCAACCCCATTTATCCGCATTAATAGCGCCTTTTTCACTGAAAAATTGCTCAAGAGAGCTGTTTAATCATAGATATACTGAAATATAAATATTTTGGTAATCTCGCTGTGGAAAAAATCGATCGTTTGAGCTAGCTCGAAACTGAATAAAAATATTAATTATAAACCCGCCTCAAAAGAGATTCCCAGCTATC